>JAJOHK020001915.1:0-11167 GCA_022457215.2 Leucocoprinus gongylophorus
TTGTCTGTCTTCCTGTCTTCTACTT
The DNA here is from genome assembly GCA_022457215.2 of Leucocoprinus gongylophorus. Classification (NCBI taxonomy): domain Eukaryota; kingdom Fungi; phylum Basidiomycota; class Agaricomycetes; order Agaricales; family Agaricaceae; genus Leucocoprinus; species Leucocoprinus gongylophorus. The sequence goes on from JAJOHK020001915.1 coordinate 26, forward strand.
CTTCCCACATTCGTCTGGACATCTCATCATCTATACTTTCTTTGTCTTCCAATCTATCTCTAGGTTATAGCATGCTAGCCAAGGCATACCCAATATAACACTCTACTTCTGACCTCCTATTACATCTATTGATGTCTGCTCCTTATGTCCTTTGAAAAATATCTCCACCTCTACTATATCTACTATAGGCCCCACATAATTAAGCATGCCATCCACATTCCTCACATACACTGGCCTTTCCAACTTCATCCTTCTAAACTTATGCTTTCTTGCAAACTCTTCACTTATTACTAATCCTGTTGCTCCACTATTTAATAATGCTTCTGTCACCACTCCTTCCTCATTTTCTTCCTATTTCAACCCAATCTTCACCACTACTTCTCTTAATGTTTTCTCCTTCTTTTCCTTTCTTTCCACTTTCATCTGTCCTACTTCTACCCCCTTCTTTGCCTTTTCTTCCCTCAGTATCTCTCTTCTATCCTTTGCCATCTCTTTACCACTTCCTTTTCCTCTCTACATCACTCTCACTTTTAATACCTCAAATTTATTTGAGGATACCAATACTGGTTCCTCTTTTCTGCAATTACTGGCCATATGACCAAATCCTCCACACCCAAAACATTTCCTTTCCTCCATTGCTTTCTGCCTATTCTCCTCTCTTCTTCTTTCCCTTATCTCCTGATATCTCTACTCTTTCTCTGCTCTCTTTTCCTCCCTTCTTCTCATATTTTCTATACTCCTCCATTCTTCATCTACTCTCTTCTGCTCTTCCCTTTCTTCTCTCTCCTTCTCATTTTTCCTCCTACATTCCTCCATCCATCTATCTGTTTCCTTCTACTCTCTTGCTCTTTTCTCTTCTCTTTTCCTTATCTCTCTTTCTCTCTGTCTTTTTATTTCTTCTATTGTTTTTTGCATCTCCAATAATTTTATATTGTTTTTCATAATTATATTTATCAACCCCATTTTTTCTATCTTTTCTTCATCACTCAATCCTCTCAATTCTTCTTCTATGTTCCTCCTGCTCCAATTTTCCATACTGGACATTGTTATCTTTCTGTTCTTTAAAAAAAATCTCTTCCAAAATTTATTCCCTCATTGCCTTTTGCATTTGACAACAGTATTCTACCACTGTGGCCTTGTTTCCAGTGATCTAGACTCTTTCTTTATTTTCTCGCTGTCAATTTAAATAGCAGCAAATCCTCTGTAGGTAATAGTAGGCCCTCTTCTTGTCCCACCTATACCGTCTACTGACTACCTGTTTACTGCCTTACTGACTACTGCCCTAATCAAACTGTTATACTACTATCTCTAAGAAGGAAATCCCTAATCTAGGCACTCCTTAATAGACTATGCTGCTACTCTGTGTGGACAGATCACAAGGGGATCCTGCAGCACGAGTCTTCTATCTAAATATAACTAGCTACCACATCCACACAGGGTAATATGTCTGAATACACCAGTGAACAGTGATGTACCAAAACAACTAGAATTTGCCCTCCTAGTTGGTATTCCCCTTAATGCCTAGGGTCCAGCTTAGGTTTTTCTTGACATTGAGTGCACTGCTTGCAGTTGAGGATGATAAAAGAGTAAGAAAAGAAGTCTGCATAATGCAGAGTCCCTGGAGGTAGTTGAGTTCTACTATTGTGGCAACCACTAGACATAAGGTCCAATGATAACACAAGCGGTAAAGCTCTCAGTTAAGCAATCAAGTGGGGAAAAGCACAAGAGAACTCGACAAGGAGTCTCTACTAAATTAGAGTCCTTTATATACAAAACATGCTTGGTCCATACTATCAATAATTAAGTCTGTTTTATTGTCTATGCTACAACCTCATGTTTGCCTTATTCCCTACTCAAGGCCACCATGTTCTAGGCCTATGATGTCACATCATGTGACCTATCATGTGACTGTGGTGTCATGTGCCTCTTTATTGTCCAAAAGAAAAATAAAAGAAAAGAGAAAAGAAAATCAATATAAAATCAGAAAAATAAAAGAAAAGAAAAATAAAATTGTTAGTGTTCAAGTGTCTCATAACAAGTGGATAGTTTGAGTAGGAGAGTAGATTTGGCAGAAGGGGTGGAAAGAGACAATGAAAATCAAGTGATGTTAAAAAGAGAATGGGTAGAGGTTAGAGTAATAGAGCAATTAGTAGAAGGACTAGAGGAAAAGATAGTAAAGAAGATAAAGGAGGCAAGAGATAAGGATGAAGAAGTGATAAAAGCAGTGGAAAAAATAAAGAAGGCAGGAGTTAAGATGTTGAGAGATGAAGAATGGCAGATAGAGAAGGGACTAATGTTGAAAGAGAGGAGAGTATATGTTTCAAAGAATAAGAAGTTGAGAGTAGAGATTATTCAGCTACACCATGATACACCAATAGCAGGACATAGAGGACAGTGGAAGATAGTAGAACTGGTCACTAGAAATTATTGGTGGCCAGGGGTGACAAAGGAGGTAAAGCAATATGTGGAGGAATACAATCAGTGTCAAAGGATGAAAAATAAAGCAGAGATGCTTGCAGGAAAATTAAGGCCTAATCAGGTACCAGAGAGACCATGGTAGCATATATCAGTGGATTTTATTACAAAGTTACCAATGTCAAAATATCATGACTCGATCTTGGTAGTTTGTGACAGGTTTTCAAAAATGTCCCACTTTGTGGCGACAACAGAAAAAACAATGGCAGAAGGGTTGGCAAGGTTGTTTAGAGATAATGTGTGGAAGTTGCATAGGTTACTGGAGAGTGTGATATCAGATAGAGGGCCACAGTTTGCAGCAGGGTTGACAAAGGAGTTAAATAAAATGTTGGGGATAGAAACAAAGTTGTCAACAGCATATCACTTATAGACAGATGATCAGACAGAAAGGACAAATCAAGAGCTGAAACAATATTTGAGAATATATGTCAATCATAGGCAGAACAACTGGTTAGAATGGTTGGCAATGGTAGAATTTGCATTCAATAATAAGGTGCATACAGGAACAAAAATGTCACCGTTCCAAGTAAACTATGAGAGAGAACCAAGAATGGGCTTTGATATCAGAAAAAAGGAAAAGAATGAAAAAGCAGAAGAGTTTGTGAGAGAGATGAAGGAGAGGCATGAGGAAGCAAGAGCGGCGTTGGTGAAATTACAGGAGAAGATAAAAAGACAAGCAGATAAAAGTAGGAAAGAGGTAGAGTGTTGTAGCAACCACTCACCAGAACGGTACTTGTAGTATGCTTACTTCAGCAAAGCTCTCAGTTGGCTATCTAGTAGTGGGGATTACAAGAGAACTCGACAAGGAGCCCTCACTGTATTGATCTTCTATTTATATTACAGGCTTCTGGTCTGTGCTACAACAATATTTACCTACCCTTATGTCCATACATCGTTCTCATGTCCTATTACTCATCCACATATGTTTTTCTTAAGGCCACCATGCTTCCTACATGTGCCCTGACATTATACTCTTAATCTCCGCTATACATGTGCATACCATGTGTACACCATGAGGAACTCTTGTCCCTTGATGTCATTCCTAACCTAACTCCTTCTAGACTCTTCCCGATCCTTCTAGACCCTAAGTCCTTCCAGACTGTTCTAGCTTCTGTCACATGACTTCCAAGTTACATGCCTATCTCCTATCTCTCTTCCATTGTAGATTAATAATTATAATACTTAACCCTAACCCTAACCCTAGTCCAAGTCTGTCCACACTCTTATCTTATAATATAAAGGAGTATAGGATAGGTGACAAGGTACTGATTAGTACAAAAGATTTTTTGATGGAGTTGATGAAAAGGACAACAAAGAAGTTGATGAAGAAGTTCATTGGGCCATATGTGGTTGGAAAAATTGTATCAGAAAATGCAGTAGAGTTGGAATTACTGGCATTATTAAGAATATATCTGGTGGTTAATATAAGGAGAATAGTAAAGTACAGAGAGCAGGTAGAAGGGTAGAAGAAGATTCCACCGCCTCCTGTTGAGATAGCCAGTGAGAAGGAATATGAAGTAGAAGAGATTTTGGATAGACAAGAGAGGAAAGGTAAGACAAAGTATTTGGTGAAATGGAAAGAGTATATGGTAGAAGAAAATATATGGGAGGGATTAGAAAATTTGAAGAATGCAAGGGAGAAGATAGAAGAGTTCGAGAAGGAAAGATTTGAGAAAGAAATATGAAGAATAAGATTGAAGAAAGAAAAGTGGACAAAGTTAAATCCAGAGGCAGAAGAATTCAAGAGAGGTGAATTGCTAGGGAGATATATAGCAAAACTGTTATATGGATGGGATGATAAGAAATTTGATGAGGAATATCTGAAAAAATTGGAGAAGAATTGGAATAGGTAGAAGAAAGATAAGAAAGTAGGGGAGAAGGAATATATAAAGAAACTGGAAGAAAGTTTGGAATGAAATGAGAAGGATGAGCAGAGAAGCAAGAGAATCTGGAGGGACAAAAAAGAAGTTTCTCTGGAAGCAGAACTCTAAGAGAGGAGTACTTTTATGGGATGCTTGAACACTAACAATTTTTATTTTTCTTTTCTTTTATTTTTCTTTTGGACAATAAAGAGGCATGTGACACTACAGTCACAGAATGTAATGTCATAGGCCTAGAACATGGTAGAAGAATCTGGAAGATAATGTCAGAGCACATGTATACAACATAGTGGCCTTGAGTAGGAAATGAGGCAGACATGAGGTTGTAACATGGACATAAGGGTAGGGTTAATTATTAGTAGCATGAACCATGTGGACTTTGTATATATAGGACTCTAATTTAGCAGAGACTCCTTGTCAAGTTCTCTTGTGAACTACTTACATTATATCCACTTTTGAGATTTACTTGCCTGTATGATCATTTGTCCTTGTAATAAGTGGTTGCCACAACACTCTTACTTTTCTTTTATTTAGTATTCTTTCCACCTCCCACTCTTCAACTCCTTCTATTTCAATTGGTTTTCCTTCTTTCATTTTCTGCCCTCCTACTTGTTTCTTATACCATACTATTTGATTGATATTTACTACTGGATGTATCTTTATTGAGGTTGGCAGTTGTAATTTGACTACATTGGTGGATACCACCTCTTCAATTGCATATGGCCCAATGTATCAATCTACTAATTTCCTTGCCAGTCTTTCTTTGAACATCAGATCTTTAGTACTCAGCATGACTCTATCTCCCCTTTTCCAATCCTCCATCTTTTTCCTTTCCTGATCTGCCTGTCTCTTCATATCTTCTTGCGCCTTCTTCAGCACCACTCTTGCTTTCTCATGCACTTTCTTCATCCTTTCTACAAACTCCGTCATGCTTTCTACTTTTCCTTTCTTTCTAATATCTCCCTCCATTCTCAATTCTCTTCTATAGTTTGCCATGAAGGGCGACACTTTAGTTGCCATATGAACTTTGTTATTTACCATGAATTCTGCTGATTCCAGCCACTCTGGCCAATCCTTCTGCCTATGGTCCACAAAGAACTGTAAGTACTGTTCCAACTCTTGGTTTATTTGTTCTGTCTGCCCATCTATTTGTGGGTAGAACACTGTTGACAACTTTGTCTCTATCCCTAGCATCCTATTCAACTCTTTTGTTAATTCTGCCGCAAGCTGAGGCCTCCTGTTTGACACCACACTTTCTGGTAGCCCATGCAACTTCCACATATTGTTTCTAAACAGCCTGGCCAGGTCTTCTACTAATATTCCTTCTATTGTTGCTACAAAATATGTCATTTTGGACAGTCTGTCGCAGACCACCAGAATCACATCTTTCCCTGCCACTATGGGTAACTTTGTGATAAAGTCTACTGTTAGGTGGGTCCACAGTTTTTCCAGCACCTTGCTTAGTTTTAACTTTCCTGCTACTTCCTCCATCCTATTCTTCATTCTTTGACACAAGTCATACTCTTCCACATATCTTCCTACATCCCTTATTACTCCTGGCTACCAATAGTTCTTAGTAACCAGTTCCACTGTCTTCCACTTTCCTCTATGTCCTGCTGTCAGTACATCATGATGCCACCAGATTATCTCTGCCCTCAACTCCTCATCTCTTAGTATGTATACCTTTTCTTCTTTCAACACCAACTCCCCTTCTATCTGCCACTTGTTTCCTTATAACTCTTTTACCCTCGTCTTCTTTATTTCCTTGACTATCCTAACTACATCTTCATCTTTACTTCTGGCCCTTTTTATATTTGCTAATATTTCTACCTCAGGCCCTTCTATTACTACTTCCTGTAGACTATGAACCCAATTGTTCTTTATAACTACTTGGTTCTTGTTATCTCTATCTACGCCTACTTTCTAGTCTGGTCTCCTGCTCAACCCATCTACTTTTCCTATCTTTGTCCTTGGCACATGCTTCAGTGTGAAGTCAAATCTTGACAAATATAAAGCTCATTGAGCTTGTCTCCAATTCAGCTTCTGTGCCTTCATGAAGTATTCCAAATTCTTGTGATCTGTCCAGATCTCAAACTTGAAACATGTACCTTCCAATAGATGTCTTCAGGTCTCCAACCTCCTTATTATCGCCAACATCTCCTTGTCATGTATCTCATAATTTCTTTCAGTTTTGTTCAAAGACTTTGAGAGGAATGCTACTAGTCTCCATAATCCATCTTTCCCCTCTGTTGACAACACTCTTTCTATTACATAGTCTAACGCATCCACTTCCATCCTCATTTTTTTTATCTAAGTCTAGTACCACTAATATTGGTTCTTTTGTAAATTTCTCCTTTAACTCCCTAAATGCTCTTTCTTGCTTCTCCGTCCAGTCCCACTTCTTATTCTTTTTCACTATATTGTACAGAAGTCTGGCTATGGTTGCAAAGCTCTGGATGAACTGGTGATAATAATTTGCTAGTTCCAGGAACTTCTGTACATCCTTGACACACATCAGTGTCGGCCATTCCAGCACCCCCTTCACCTTTTCTTCCTCTATTTTTATCCCTTCCAGTCCAATCACCACTCCTAGAAACCCTACCTCTCTCACTTTCCACTTGTATTTCTCTGGCTTCACATATAAATTGTTCTTTTCCAGCCTCCTAATTACTTCTGCCACTATCTTGTCATGCTCTTCCTCCATTTCCATTCTTACTATCACATCATCAATGAAGGCTGCCACTTTCCCTGTATTGATCAGGTCCCTTAGTAGCTCATTCATCATCACCTGGAAGGTTGCTGGCAAGTTTGGTAGGCCAAAGAACATGACCAGGGGTTCAAACAACCCTTCTGGTATAGCAAACACTGCCTTCCACTTGTCTCTCTCTTTTATTCTTATATTATTGTATCCCTACCTAAGGTCCATCTTTGTGAAGACCCTTTTTGTTCCAATACTCTCCAGGACATCTGATATAAGAGGAAGTGGGTAGTTATTCTTTACTGTCCACTCATTTAAGTACCAGTAGTCCTACACCATCTGTTTCTTCCCATTCTTTTTCCCCACAAAGAATACTGGTGCTGTTTGTAGTGATTTGGATGGCCAAATGTATCCCTTCCTCAACTGCTCTCTTATAAACTCTCTAACCTCCCCTCTTTTTTTTCTGGACAATGGGTACATCTTCTCTTTCCTTAGCATGAACCCTTTTCTCATGTCGATGGTGTGGTCCCAGATTTTCCTTGTGGACATTCGTTCCAACTGTTTCTTGCTAAAGACCTTAATCCACTTGTGGAACTTTTCTGGCACTAGTTTTTTTGCTTCCACTTCCAATTTTGCTGTCTCCTCTTTTTCATTCCAGATTTCCCACTCCTCTACTATTCTCTTTACTTCTATTATCTTTCCTTTCTTCTGCTTCTGCATTTTTTCCTTTTCCTCCTATTTTCTTTCTACTTCCTCTTTCACTTCCTCCTCCTTCTGTTTTTTCCATCCTGATTTTCCCTGGTCTAGCCTCCACTGCTTTCCACACTCTTCTAGACATCTCGTCATCTTTACTTTACCCATTCTCCAATCTATTTCTGGATTGTGGCATGCTAGCCACAGTATTTCCAAAATTACTGTTCACTTCTGTCCTCCTATGACGTCGATCTCTGTCCTCTCTCTATGTTCTTGATAGTATATATTTACCTCTACTATGCTTTCTATTGGTTCTTCTTTATTGAATAACCCATCCACATTTCTTATATTTATTGGCCTCTCCAACTTCTTTAACTTAAAGCCTTGCCTTTTTGCAAACTCTGAGCTCATAACTAGCCCAGTTGCTCCACTGTTCAGTAATGCCTCCACTGTTATCCCTTCCTGTGTATCTATTCTCTCCAGCCCAATTTTTACTATGATCTTCCTTAGAAGTTTCTCTTTCTTTATTTCCTTCTTGCTTCCCTCCAATTCAAATGTACTAGCATTTATTTCTATAGCTAATATATTAAACTTATTGTGAGAATTTAGTCGAGGAATTCTAGATTTTCCTCCTCTTTTAAATTATTCTTGTATTCATGATTTCCCTTGAGGTTTCCCCCTCCATACTCCAGTCTTCTCCCATCTACTACTCTTCCCCTTCCCTAGTTTCTATAATGTTGGGCCATGTGCCCAAATTCTCTGTATGCATAGCAGTTCCTTCCTCTATCCACCTCCATAGCATAGGGATCTCTTCTGAGGGCTGTCCCCATCCCCTGTCTCTGTCCTCTTACCATCACTGCATTTGTTCTCTCCACTCCTTCCATTGAAGCAGGCTCAATTGTCACCTGCTGAGGAGGCATTTGCCTCCTCTGCCACACTAAGGGTCGTGGCAATATCTATCTTTGCTCCTGCTTTGGAGTTCTCCCTCCATGCTCCTTCCTTCCCTTTAGTCTCTTCTCTTCTTGCCTACTCTCTCTCCAATTTCTATCAAGGGCTGTTGCTCTTCTATACTATTATTCAATGGAGCCGGGTTGATTCTCAGCCTCCATTAGCTTCCTCCTAATTGCCCCATTCATTCCTCTCTTGAATTCTTCTACTAGTGGCCTTCCTTCATATCCACTCTCTCTTGCTGCTCTCTTGAATTCCTGGACAAATTCCTCCATTGTTTTCCCTCCCTGTTCCAACTTCCTTAACTCTGCTACCTTCACTGACTTCTCTTCTCCTTTCCCAAACTCCTTCTTTATCTCTGCTAAAAATTTCCCCACTGTCTCAAATTCTAATTCCCCTACCTCCAGTTTCTCCAACACATTTTTCTTCCACACATCTGCTGCCTCTCCCTGCACATATGACAGCACCCATTGAGTTTGCTCTTCCACTGGCACCCTCCTCATTCTTGCTTTCCTGTATAGTTTATATGCTGTTACAAATCCTGAGACCTTGAAAGGAGTCCTGTCAAATACCTGGAACTTTGCTACCTCTAGGTTCGTTGTTCCTTCCCCTCCCCTTGCTGCTACTTGCTTAGATAGTGTGGTGATCTGTTCTTGCAACCGCCTTATGATGGCAGGATAGTTGGGTTGTTGGCTCATTTTGTATGGTGGTAGTAGTGATACTGATAGTGGGGTGAGCAGCAGTGGAGTAGGTAATGATTGCTCTTGAGTCAAAAGAACTGATCCTGTATTGGACTCAGCTTCTGACTCATATTCTGAACTTGAAATCTTGGTAGGTGTTAGCAGGCCTTCTTCTTGTCCCACCTGATACCATCTACTGACTACTGCTTTGATAAAATTGTACATGATTTTGTCCTGAGAAGGACGTTCTACTCTAAGTAGAGTTTTTAAGAATGTCTACTATTCCTTTGCATAAATAAGCCACAAGGGGGCCTATAGCACAAGGTTAATAAATGAAAAAAGATATCGAGCACATCCACAAAGGGTAATATGTCTGAAATACACTAGTAGGCTTTGATGTAAACAAATGGCTGGGCTTTCTCTGCCTAGCTAGCACTTCCCTTAAGCTTGGGGTCTGGCTGTTTCTTCTTGACTAAAAGGCGGTGTTGCCCTTTGGTCAAAGATGAATAAGGAGTAAGAGAAGGGAGGGCTCAGTGTTGAACAGTCCTAGGAAGTGGTAATTGAGTTCTAATATTAGAAACTTAAGTTCTTAGGATTAGACAAAAAAAATAACCTTGTATAGGGTTTACACAAGAGAACTCAATGGAGAACTCTGTACAGAATAGTCTATCTTTATATACTGAATCCTCATGGTCTGTACTAGCTATTTCTAGACCACCCTAAACAACCATGTGTTAGCTATGAGGTTTCCATGTAGTATAACATCATCCTTCTAGAACTCTCTCTGTATCACATAACCCATGTTGTCACTACTCCTAACTCTACATGCTAAAAATAGAACAAAGAGAAAATAAATAGAAAAGAAAATAGAAAAAGAAAAAGAAATGAACAGAAACTAAGTCCACTTTCTGTGATTCTGATATTGATCTTCATTTTTAAAACTGTCCAGTACAGGACCCTCTCACAACTTTACTCTTTTTTCATCCTTGACCAAAGGGCAAATACTGCCCTTTAGTCCAGAAGAACAGCTAGACCCTAGGCTTAAGTGTTGTAGCAACCACTCGCCAGAACAGCACTCATAGTCTGCTAACTTCAGCAAAGCTCTTCAACTGACTATCTCATAGTGGGGATTACAAGAGAACTTGACAAGGAGCCCTCACTATATTATCCACTATATATATACATAGCTCCTGGTCTGTACTACAACAATATCTATTCAGCCCTTAAGTCCATGCTGCTACCTTATGTCCATTACTCATCTACCATGCATCTACCGTAAGGCCACTATGCCATATACATGTGCTCTGACATCATACTCTTAATCTCCGCTGTACATGTGCACACCATGTATACACCATGAGGAACCTATGTCCCTTGATGTCATCACTAACCCTAACTCCTTCTAGACTCTTTCCGATCCTTTTAGACCCTAAGTTCTTCCAGACTGTTCTAGACTCTGTCACATGACTTCCAGATCACGTGCTCTCCATCCATTGTAGACTAATAATATACTACTGTCCTATTTCTGTCCACTAACTCTAACCCTAAAGTCTGTCCACACTCTTATACTATAATAACTGATACATGTAAGAAACATGGATGGCTCACTCAACAAGGAGAGGCCAATACAACATACAGTAGTGTCAAGATCGTTGACGGTGGACTCTATTTTATTTTCCCTTTTCATTTTTATTTTTCTTTACTTTTCTTTTCTTTTCACTTTTCTATTTTTAGAACAGCTCGGGTTAGGGTTGATTGGTCACGCTGT
>JAJOHK020001916.1:0-11167 GCA_022457215.2 Leucocoprinus gongylophorus
TCATCTTCCAGATCCTTCTACCACCTTCCAGGCCTTATGACGTTACATCATGTGACATGTCATGTGACTGCGATGTCACGTGCCTCTTCATTGCCCAAAATAAAAAGAAAAAGAAAACAAAGTTCCTGTAAAGTTAGAAAATAAAAGAAAAAGAAAATAAAAATTGTTCATGTCCCAAGCGTCCCATAACAGATTAGGTTATTTCTCAAAAGCAACAGAGTCAATGAAACAGATAACAGGATCACAATGATCCTAGCTCACTTCAGAGGAAGTGTAGCAGGAATCTATGCACAGAAGAAGCTTGATGAGCTAGACAAAGATAACGATACCCAAGACTGGGATGATTTCATCCGAGAAATCAAGAACACCTTCAGTGACAAATCCAAGGCAGCAGATGCCAAATGGAAAATTGAGACATTCAAACAAGGGAAATGAAACACAGCAGACTTTATCATAGAGTTTGAAGCACTAGCCATGAAGACTGAAACAGATGAGATGCACACCATCTTTTTATTGAAGAAGAATGCATGACAAGATATCATCAAGATAATACTGGGATACCCACCAATGGCGATACCAGAAACTCTTAAAGAGTGGAAAGTGGCGATAACGTCAGTAGGACAAGAATACAAATCAACAGAGGGATGACACAATTACAAGACAAGCACAGGAACCACATATGGTGGTAGAGGATAACCAATGGATATTGGGAGGTCTAACAACAATTTCAAAGATAGGAAACCAAAGTGTTTCAACTGCAACAAATACATATACATGGCAAAAGATTGCCGAGGAAAGAAAAAAGAACAAGAAACAAGGAAATATTTCAAATACGATAAAGAAGGACACATTGCAAAGGACTGCAAGGAAAAGCAAACAATGAAGAACAGAAAAGTCAAAGAGGACTTAGACAATGAAGGCAACAAGAAAGAGGAGGGTTTTGGTGACAATCTTGAGTAGGCACGGTACAAGAGATCTCCCATGTAAATTCTCAAAATAAATATGTTATTCTAAATCACCAGAGTAGCAATGGAAAACGGGAATTAAACATGCAAGCAAATATCAAGATAAAGAATGGAAAGAAACTAGAAGTCAAGGCACTAGTAGATTCAGAATACACACACACAGAAATCAATGAACAATTAGTCAAGAACAAAAAGATTCCAATGAAACCTATCAACTTCTCATTTGAGGTTTTTAATACAGATAGCACAAAGAACAGAGAGGTGACCAAGGTGGTGCCTTTAGAAATTGAAATCAACAAACATATAGAACAATTGGAAGTAGCAGTTACAGATCTAGATGGAATGGATATGTTTCTGGGCCATAACTGGCTAGTCAAACACAATCTTGAAGTCAATTGGAAGAACGGCACAATATGGTTTACTAGATATCCAGAACACTGCACAATGAAATATGAAGACATTTGGTTCAACACTAGGAGGCAAATGGCAATGGATAAAACAGAACAGGACAATGGTGAAATTGGCAAAGAACCTGACAAGACTAATCCAGAGGATTTACCAGACTATATTCAACCATTCACACATTTGTTTAACAAGAAGAGATTCAAGAAACTACCGGAAAGATGAGAATGGGACCACAAGATAAACCTCATGGATGAAGCACCAAAGGAACTAAATGCCAAGGCATACATGATGACACTCAAGGAAGAGAAAGTGCTAAATCAATGGTTGGACAAACAATTGAAGGTGGGTCTTATAGTGGAATCAAAATCAAGATATACAGTACCATGCTCTTATATTCCAAAGAAGGATGGATCACTATGATTGGTACAAGATTACAGGAAGCTCAACCAGGTTACGATAGAAGACAAAATACCACTGCCATTAATTGGAGAAGTAATCGACAAGCTCAAGGAAGCAAAATACTTCAACAAATTGAATCTAATCTGGGGATACAACAACATCTGGATCAAAGAAGGAAACAAATGGAAAGCTACATTCCTGACTAATAAAGGGCTATTTGAACCACAAGTCATGTATTTTGGGCTATGCAATTTGCCGGGAACATTTCAACAAATGATGAACAGTATATTCCAAGAACTGCTACATGAAGGCATACTGGCAAACTATATGGATGATTTTGTGATACCAGCCAAAACCATGAAGAAACTAGAAGAAAGAACAGTTTTATTCTTGAAGATAGCAGAGAAGCACAATCTATGTTTCAAAAGATTGAAATGCGACTTCAACATGAAGGAAATCCCTATTTTAGAGGTGGTTGTTGGCAAAGGATAGATTCAAATGGAACAAGAAAAGATCAAGACAGTAAAAGAATGGAAAACGCTGACAAAAGTGAAAGACATGGAAAGCTTTCTGGGGTTTGCAAATTTCTATTGATACTTTATACAAAACTTCAGCCACACTGCCAAGACATTAAACAAACTAAAAGGCAAGAAAGAGTGGAAGTGGGAAGAGGAACACCAAAGAGCATTTGAAGAACTCAAGGAGAAGATCACAAGTCAACTGGTATTGGCATTACCCAAGAGAGAAGGAAAATTCAGGGTAGAAATAGATGCTTCAGGACATGCCATTGGAGGAGTACTTTCCCAAGAACAAGAAGGGAAGTGGAAACCCATAGCATTTTTATCAAGAACAATGCAACCAGCAGAACGAAACTACGAAATTTATAACAAGGAACTACTAGCAATAGTAGAAGCTTTGGCTAAATGGAGACAATATCTACTAGATACAGTGGAGACATTTGAGATCTGGACAGACCACAAAAACTTGAAATATTTCCAAGAGCCTCACAAGCTAAATGGACAACAGGCAAGATGGTATCTGAAGTTACAAGATTATGACTTCGTACTATGACATATTCTAGGAAAGACAAACACAAAGGCAAACGTCCTCTCAAGAAAGGAACTGATCAATACAAAAGAGGACAACAAGGATGTACAATTGCTAAAGGACAAGATGTGGACAAGAAAGACCACAGACAAGATTACAATGTTGGGAAGAAAAGTGATGACAGAAGAAAGCGATATAGTCAAGAAAATTTGGAAGAATAACACAAGAGAGAAGGAGATTATCCAAGCATTGGAAAAGAAAGATGGATTAGCATAGGAAGAAGACAGAATGGCATACATAGAAGGAAGGATCTATGTGCCAAATAACAAAAAACTTAGAGAAGAAATTCTGAAGGAATATCACAATCCAGCGAATATTGGACATCCAGGACAACAAAGAATGCTGGAATTACTCAAGAGGACTTACTGGTGGCCAGGACTCAAAGAAGATATCAAGAAATATGTGCAAGGATGTCTTAAATGTCAACAAAATAAAGTTCAGCACCAACGAAGAGTAGGCGAACTACATCCACTGGAGATTCTGAAGAGACCATAGCAAGAAATTAGCATTGACATGATAGGACCATTACCAAGTTCAAATGGAATGGATGCCATATTGGTTATTATAGATTGATTCACGAAGATGATTAGGCTAAAAGCAACAACAACAAACATTTCATCAGAAGGAATTGCAAAAATCTACAAGGATAAGATATGGAAACTACATGAAGTACCAAGGACAATTCTTAGCAATTGAGGACCACAATTCCCATCAAAGTTCATGGAAGAATTCACTAAAGTATTGGGAACCAAAAGAAAATTGTCCACAGCATACCATCCTCAAACAGATGGACAAACAGAAAGGATAAAAAGACACTATTTGAATTGAATTTTGGAAGACACCCTTGGAAAGGAGACTTTATGGTTCAAACAGGAATACTATGGGTAGAAGAATTCATGAAACACCTGCAGAAGAGTTGGGAACATGCTACACATGCAATGGAAAAGTCTCAGAAGAACATGAAATGACAGTTTGACAAAAAGAGATGAAACCCACAAGGACTGAAGGCTGGCAACCACATATGACTAGAGAACAAAAATATCCAGTCAAATTGACTCTCAAAGAAGTTGGATAACAAAAAATACGGACCCTTTAGAATCACAAAGAATATTGGTTCTGGGGTATTTCAACTAGAACTTCCAGAAAGATGGATGATTCACAATGTTTTCAATGAGGACCTTCTGACACGATGTGTGGAGCCGAAGTTCCAAGGACAACACAAGGATCCAGCACCCCCACATATGATTATTAATAAAGAAGAAGAATATGAAGTGGAAGAAGTACAGAAGTACAGAAAACAAGGATGGGGAACTCAGTACTTGGTACATTGGAAGGGCTATGGGAACAAACACGATCAATGGATAGTGGAATCAGGGTTGCCATATACAAGACAGGCGATAGAAGACTATTGGACGAGGTATTTGAGACAAAACCTATAAAGAGGAGGGTAAAATCTCAGTTCAATTAGCTCAAGAAATCACTCAACTTCAAAAAACACTTATAAATCCTACAAAATGACCTCTCAAATTGCAGTCAACAACAACTACACTATGGCATCCACTTCCCCTAATCCATACATTTCACAAAAACTAAACAACATGGATCAAGCACAAATTATGAAGAGAGAAAGAGAAGACTGGTCAAGACTATACCACAAGACATTGAAAGGAATAGAGGTGATGATTGATATACAGAGGATGGTAAAGGATTTAAAGAAAATAGCAGAAGAAACCAATATGACGATTACAGAGATAGAGGGAATGATTCTGATGGCCAGTATCAACAATCAAATGGTCAACACCACGAATATCACACAAATATCAGAAGACCTTCAATATGTGGTACAAAGTGACATGAATGAATGAGCATTACAAATCCAGAGAATGCTGGCTGACGAACTAGACCAATATAAAGAGATAGGCAACAAATACATGGAGGAAAATATTCAAGAAATACAAGAACTCTATACAAATAAAGAAAGAGAGAAAGAAGAAGGAAAGATGGAAGATGAGGAAATCATTCTAATAAAACCTTATGAGATTTCTACAGCAACAACATCTTTAACATCACAAACAAGTTTCATAATCAAAGAAGTTGAAAATCTCAGCAAATACATGAAATCTGTATGAGCACCAACATAGACAAGAATATTCCGACCACCACCCCATTATCAATCACTCAAGTCCAGAGGGGAACAAGATCCTGTATTCTGGAAAGAGGTAGCAATCACATTCGTGGAGATGAAACATAATACCAACACTTCAAGGAATGGATACCAAATTAAAATGTTCCAAGAAGGACTGCCACACAAACCCTACTTCATTGCCATTGATAACATGGAACAGATCATTATAGGACCTAGCAAAAAGATAGTGGCCACACATGTTGTTGGAGAATTAGCGGTTATAGTCTGATTCATGGGAACATGAATGCTGAAACAAGGGTATTGTTATGATTGATGCCTTCTGGAGAAAACATGCATAAGGGTAAAGGGTATGACAATATGATCAGCTGCGCTGCATGTAGTCTCAGTCAGCACCTCATGCAGTAGGTGTTGTTACCTTACTTTATCCCTATGGTCTCCCCATGTTTTACTTCTCATGTCTGTCTCGTTGTTTTACTATGGACTTGTATATATAGCATAGATACACTCCTGTATCTTTACGCTTTACCACTTATACATCTCTCTTACTCTTCTTCAAGTCTTTGCCTTAGTTGTAACCTGAGCTCAAGCTTAAGATCGTTACAGCAGAGGTCCAATGATGTTGATACTAATCTCCTGCCATAGTCCTTGAGGAATTTCCAGTGGATATAGTTCTTCTGCCTTCTTCTGGTGTTTAACTTTATTCTGCCAGCATTTGAAGCATCCTTGTATGTATTTCTTGACATCTTCTTTAATTCCTGGCCACCAATAGTTCCTTTTGATTAGTTCCAGCATTCTATGTTGTTCTGGATGTCCCACATCCACCGAGTTATGATTTTCCTCTAGAATTTCTTCCCTGATTTTCTTGCTGTTTGGCATATAGATTCTTCCTTCCATGTATACCACTCTGTCTTCTTCCCATGTCAATCCATCTTCTTTCTTCAGTGCTTGGATCACCTCCTTTTCTCTGGTATTGTTTCTTCTAATCTCTTTGATTATGTCACATTTATCCACTGTTGTTTTCCTGCCCATCATCATAATTTCTGCTGTTGTTCTTCTTGACCATAGTTCCTCATTTAGAAGTTGAATGTCCTTGTTATCCTCTTTTGTATTTACTTGATCTTTTCTCAATAGGATATCTGCCTTGGTGTTCATCTTTCCTAGAATGTGCCATAATGTGAAGTTGTGGTCTTGTAACTTCAGATACCATCTTGCTTGCCTTCTATTTAGTTTGTGAGGCTCTTGGAAATACTTCAAAGTTTTGTGGTCTGTCCATATTTTGAATATTTCCAATGTATCTAGTAAATATTGCCTCTACTATTGCCAGTAGCTCCTTGTCATAGATTTTATAATTTCTTTCTGCTAGTTGCATTGTCCTCAATAAAAATGCTATCAGTTTCCACTTCCCATCTTGTTCCTGGGATAGCACTCTTCCTATAGCATGTCCTGAAGCATCCGTTTCCACTCTGAATTTTCCCTCTCTTCTTGGCAGAAAAAGAACCAGTTGACTTGTTATCTTCTCTTTGAGTTCCTCGAATGCCTTCTGATGTTCTTTGTCACATTTACATTCTTTCTTGCCCTTTAGTTCATTTAGTGGTTTTGTTATATAGCTGAAATTTTGGATAAAGCATCAATAAAAGTTTGCGAATCTGAGGAAACTCTCTACATCCTTAACTTTTATCGGTGTCTTCCATTTTTTCATGGCTTTGATTTTTTCCTGTTCCATCTTGACTTGTGCTCTCCCTACTATTACTCCTAGGATAGGGATTTCTTCCATGTCAAAATCATATTTTGATCTCTTGAAACACAGGTTGTGTTTTTCTGCTACCTTTAAGAACCTGATTGTCCATTCTTCCAGTTCTTTCTTGGTCTTTGCTGGTATCACAAAATTGTTCATGTAGTTCGCCAGTACTCCTTTATGAAGTAACTCTCAAAAGATACTTTTCATCATCGTCTGGAAGGTTCCCAGTGAATTGCATAGTCCAAAATATATGACTTGTGGTTTAAATAGTCCCTTGTTTGTTAAGAATGCAGCTTTCCATTTGTCTCCTTCCTTGATTTGAATGTTGTTGTACCCCCAGATCAGGTTCAATTTGTTGAAGTACTTTGCCTCTTTGAGTTTGTCTATTACTTCTCTGATCAGAGGCAATGGTGTTTTGTTCTTTATTGTAACCTGATTGAGTTTCCTATAATCTTGAACCAGCTGTAGTAAACTGTCTTTCTTTAGAATATAGAAACAGGGCACTATATATCTTGACTTTGATTTCACTATTAATCCTGCCTTGAGTTGTTCTTCCAACCATTAATTCAAAGCTTCTTCCTTTAATGTCATCATGTAAGCTTTTGCATTAAGTTTCTTTGGTGCTTCTTCCATAAGATTAATTTCATAATTCTATTCACATCTTTCTGGTAGTTTTTCAAATTTCTTCTTGTTGAATAAGTGCATGAAGGGTCAAATGTATTCTGGTAGATCTTTTGGATTTGTCCTATCCTATTCCTTACTGATTTCATCATTATCCTATTCCTTGGTTTCCATAGTTTCCATGGCCTTTGTCCTCCTGGTTTTGAACCTGATATCTTTGTGTTTCATTATGCAACTTCCTGGACATCTTGTAAACTTAATGGTGCCATTTTTCCAGTTGACCTCTGGATTATGTTTGACTAGTCAGTCATAACCCAAAAACATATCTGTTCCATTTAAGTCTGTTACCACTGCTTCCAATTGTTCCTTTTGTCCATTGATTTCAATTTCTAGAGGTGCTACCTTTATTACTTCTCCATTCTTTGTTCCATCTGTGTTGAAAACTTTGAATGAAAAGTTTATGGGTTTTGTCTATATTCTTTTCTCCTTGACTAATTGTTCATCAATTTCCATGTGTGTGCATCCAGAGTCCACCAGTGCTTTGACTTTTAATTTATTGCTATTCTTCATTTTCATGTCTGCTTGTATATTTAATTCCTGTTTTCCCTCACTGTTTTAGCAATATATTTGTTCTAGGATATGGAAAACCTCTCATACCATGCCTACTCAAGATCTTTGCCAAAACCCTGCTCACTCTTTTTGTCTTGATTATCTGTTCTTTCCTGAACCTTTCTTTTCTTCATTGTTTGCTCCCCTTTGCAATCTCTGCTAATATATCCTTCCTTGTCACATTTGAAGCATATTATGGTTTCTCATTCCTTCTTCTTCACTTGGCATTCCTTTGCTATATGTCTGTACTTGTTGCAGTTGAAGCACTTAGGCTTTCTGTCCTTAAAGTTCTTGTTGGACTTTCCAATGTCTATTGGTTGTCCTTGTCAACTGTACGTTGTTCTAGTACTTGTTTTGTAATCATGGCATTCTTCTGTAGATTCATATTCCTGTTCTACTAACATTATTGCTACTTTCCACTTCTTAAGTGTTTCTGGCATGGCTATTGGTGGATACCCCAGTATTATTTTGATGATATCATGTCATACATTCTTCTTCAACAGAAAGATGGCATACAGCTCATCTGTGTCAGCCTTTATAGCTAGTGTATCGAATTTGATCATGAAATCTGCTGTATTCTTCTTCCCTTGCTTGAAGGTTTCTATTTTCCATTCAGTATCTGCTGCCTTTGTCTTGTCACTGAACATAGTCTTAATCTCCTGGACAAACTCTTCTCAATCCTGGGTTCTGGTTTCTTCATCTAGCTCATCAAGCTTTCTCTGTGTGTAAATACCTGCTACACCTCCTTTGAGGCAAGCTAGGATTGCCGTGATCCTGTTACCAGTCTCATAACTCTATTACTCTTGAGGAACAGTCTTATTTCTCTTTACCAGTCTTCAAATTTTGTTTGGTCACTGTCAAACCATCCTAGGTCTGGTACCATGCTCTTTGGAATTCCTGCCTATATGTTCTTGCTGGTTGCTGGTTGCTGCTGCTGCTGGTATTGGTACTACTGATATTTCTGTGTTTGTTTGTTTGTACTCACTTGAGGCTTCTTCTGTGATCTGTAAAAATCCTAGTCATTTCAACAATGCCTCGATCTCGTTTGTTCTTCTGAAACTTGTCTTGGTTCCTCTTCATAGTTTCTACTATACATATTTTATTCTCAACAGGTACCTCTGTCTGGTTTCATCCATGGGTGCTGTCTATTATACCTCTCTTGTAAGGTGAGCTCATTGATGCTTTATCAAATGTTATGACCTTAAGCTAGAGCTCAGGTTATACTTAGGCAAAGACTTGAGAGGAGTTAAGAAATGGTAGAATTGGTAAAGCATAAGGATACAAGAGAATATCTATGCTATATATACTACTAAGCAATGTGTAGTCCATAAAGCATATGAGTCAAATAACATGAAGGAGCAGTAAGAATGAAGCAAGGCAAAAGCATCTACTACATGAGGTGCTGACTGAGACTACTTTGGCACAGCCAATCGTGTTGTCATACCCTATGTCCATCTTCATGATGTATCCTCAAGGCATTAATCACAACAGGTTCTTTATAATAAATATATTTAACTCAGATTGCTTTTTAGAAGATAGAAGATATATCTTGGATAACTTGAGCTCTATACTTAAAATCAGTTCAATTATGTGGTCATATCTGTGGTGATACAGGAAGATATCAAAATCTTCCTTTGTAAAGACCAACTCAAGCTATTGCACATATGTGGGAAGGAGAGAGATGTTATTTTGGACTTAGTTCTTGTAGAGAACTTCAAAGAGATATTGAAAAAAAGTGACCACTACTCAGAGATCAAGAACAGAATATTCAGAGAGTAGTTGAGTCATGTAAAATCAATCTCCTAGTTCTTTCTCATACTCAGTAGAGATCTACAGAGTTTTACCTATATTTTTAGAGTTTTCTACCAAGTTAGAGAAGAAACCAGTGTTGTAGCAACCACTTGCCGGAACGGCACTTATGATATGCTGACTTCAGTAAAACTCTCAGTAGAATATCTAGTAGTGGGAATTACAAGAGAACTCAACAAGGAGCCCTTACTGCATTGCTTCTCTATATATACTTCTACATTATGGTCTATGCTACAACAATATCTACCAGCCCTTATGTTCATGCCTCTACCTCATGTCCTCTTATTAAGGCCACTATACCATATACATGTGTCTTGACATCATACTCTTAATCTCTGCTGTACATGTGCACACCATGTGTACACCATGAGGAACTGTAGTCCCTTGATATCATCTCTAACCCTAACTCTTATCTAGACTCCTCTTGATCCTTCTAGACTATTAGTCCTTCTAGACTGTTCTAGACTCTATCACATGACTTCCAGGTCACATACTCTTTCTCCATTGTAAACTAATAATTATCTATCTATCTATGTCCAGCTAACCCTAACCCTAGCCAAAGTCTGTCTGCACTCTCGTCTTATAACAACTAGACTAATATATTATATATCTAATACTTTTTAGCTCTTCAAATATCTTACTAACCTAAGCAGCATATAGAATATCTTATCATGACAACCTCTCCTGTTTGCTAGTTAGTCTTAGAGTCATAGTTCTTCAGTTATGTGAAGCCAAAAATAAGGTTCTATTTATTTATTTAGACTAGTGTTATAACTTAAAACCTTGTATAAGAGCAAAAGATAGCTTTTGTATTGAGTAACACAAAAGAACTTAATAGAGTTCCAAGTACAAACTAGTCTACCTTATATACTACAGACCTTGGTCTGTATGCACACTACTACTAACCTATTCTAAAGTACATATACTTGCTATAAGGCCAATATATTATTGCTATGCTATATAATATTATTTGTTCCAGAACCTTCTATAACTTTCTCTGTGTCACATGATATTGTGACTGTGACATGTGTCACACCTTTGTCACAATTTCATCTAAGTCCAAAATAAAGAAAAATAAAAGAAACTCAAAAGATAAAATAAAGAAAAATAAAGAAAAAATAAAACTAAGTTTATTGTTCACAACTCTAACAACTGGAAACTGTAAGAAAAGTTTGCTCAGAGTGTGACTAATATCATGGCATAATATCTACTTTGAATATCTAGTAATCTTTGTTGTGGTACTATTAATGTTATATAATAGTACAGGTCTTGAAAGCTTATATGTGTTTAAGTAGTATTTTTCTACAAAACTTTGGTTGATAAATATTTCTGTAGCACTAGAGTCTAGTTCTACTAGCATATACACAG
>JAJOHK020001917.1:0-11141 GCA_022457215.2 Leucocoprinus gongylophorus
ACCATTTTCATCATCACGATGGCGATGTTGAGGAGCCGGGAAAGTGGAAACAGGAGCAAGAGTCGTAGTGGAGAGAATGGAAAGACGAAGAGGGAGAGAAGGGTATTGACGCTTAATTGTATTGAGAACATCGAGAGGACCAAAAACATCAAGTGCTTGGAAAGAAGGGAAGAGGAGAAGAGCAAAGTGAAGAGGGACGTCGACTGTTTTTGCTAAAAGATAAGAAGATCAGATCAGAATCAAGTTAAGTCGGTAGGATGAATCAAAAGTGAAGTGTGCCTTGCTTACGTGTTGGTTTGGCGAGTGTTGTCATTTCTTTTTGGGAAATTATTTGTTAGGGGATTGAGAAAGTTGAACAATTCGATGATCGAGGTTGTTGACCTGGCCCAGCTGATGGGGAAGTGACTCGTATATGTAATATGTTATTATTACCAGCAGCTTCCCAGGCCATTATGTATTCACATCATCAGAAGTCTAACTTTGGTGGCATGAGAATCAGCCACAGTAAATGTGAGAAGCCAAGGGCAAAGAGAACTACTCAAAAGCTCCTAGTGGATCTTGGGCACTTCTATCCTCTAGACCTTTATAGTGTTGAAATGGATAAGAACATGCACTAGAAGCTTATGTAACCAGGCACCATTTTTTTAAATCAACAATTTATTACACGGAGCGTGAGGGCAGACTGTGGTAGCTACGTCATAACTACATACAAAAGAAGCAGACATACATGGAGAAGAAAAAGGAAAGAAAAGAAAGAAAAAAGAGAAACAAAGTCCAAAAGTAAGCATATTTAATAACGAGAACTAGTTGTAACTGATAAAGGAATATTGTCAGTGAAGGCAAATGCACTCAGATTAGCTACCAAGAACATGGTAAGATGGCCCAAGAAGTCTCTCCTAGGATTCCAGTACCTGTTAAACCTATTACATTCATAGAGAATATGATGTCTTGTTTTGATAGGATATGAACTGCAGGGACATTTAAATTCCTCCCTAGGGAAGAATCTAAGTCTGTATTCACCAATGGGAGTGTGATTAGTAATAGCTCACAAAGCATGTGCATACAAAGAGTTTGAATGACTGAAGATTTTGAGCCAAAATTCTTCTTTGGCATAGGATGGCTTGATAATGTTATTGTCCTCATCGAGTAAGTTGAGAAACTGTTTCCCTTTGAGATCCAAAGCTTGGAAAGTCATTTTCCATATATTTAATATGTCATTGCATTCACTTTTCTTGCTGAAGTCCTATGAAGTTTTGCTGGGGAAGAGCAGCATAGGATTGAAGGCCTTGGTTTCCTTATTGACCATTTTTTGGGGAGACCAGTTTAGATGGCTAGGGCACTCCCAAAATTTGATGAAGTTATTATAATGTTGAAGAAAGAATTGACAAAGTTTAGTGAGTATAGCAACTGAATAGATTTGAAGAGGATGTGATGACAGATTGAAGATCTTCTTGGCTACATGAATAGAATCAGTGATGATAATAATTTTGGAAATGCCATCTTGATTTGAGGCTTGGTTGATCCCACACCTAATAGTAAAAAGTTTAGCTTCAGAACTTGTGACATAAACAGCATGGTGAATGGTCTTGGTGATGGGATAATTGTGAGTGTGCATATATGATATAGATGTAGCAGTATTATTCTTGATGCTTATATCTATGACCACTATGGCAGTTGATGGAGAACCAGATGATTTGATGACCATGTTATTGAGTTGGCATGCATGAGTTTTGTCTTCTGTTTACTATGTAAGTTAAACACAATATAATCTGAGAAGTTTTTAATAACTCTATGACCAGGAGAAATTTTGAAATGAAGAGGAGAAAAGGAAGGAAAAATTCCATTAATTCTATTGTCCATATCCATTATGTGGCTTTTGATGAGGGATTGTTGACAACTGGTAAGAGAGTCAAGAGAGTTTGGGTGTTGAGACAAAGATCCACTATTGGATGAGTCTATGAGGGATTGTATAAGGTGATTGGGTGGAAGTGAATGTGCTCATAGTTACAACCTTCCACCAAGTTTCTGAAGGTATAGCTTGATAGGTATAAGTTCTGCAATGGCTTCAATGCTAAGTGTAGGAGAGGTCTTGAAGGCTCATAAGATTCAGATAGCAGCTTTTCTTTACATTTTCCCCAATATTTTTAAGTAGTATGACAAGGGAGCGCGGTTGTAAAACCAGAGTTGAAACTCATATAGTATAATAGAGAGGATGTAAGATCTATATAGTAAGTGTTTTTGTGATGGATTAATGCCTTGATTTGAATTCCCAAGAATCTTCATACATTTAATGGTAGATGTTGCCTTGTTGGAGTAGAAGTTGATGTGTTGGTGGAATGCTAGTTTCCTGTCAAAGATAAAGCCTAAGTATTTCCATATGTTCTTGGGCCATAAGACAGGGCCTTTTATGGGTGTGAGGTCAAGAGGAGGGGGGTTGAAATTGCTATGAGATCTGTTAAAGTGGAATACTTTAGTTTTGGAGTGTTTTACTATAAGACTAAACTTCTCCAGCAACTTTGTCATGACATTGTAGCTACAAAAAAGGCAGCTATTAGAAATGTGGAAAGATCCGTTCTGAGAGATAAAGAGACCATCAACAAAAGAAATAATAGAGATCAGAATATTAAGATTTTTTAGACATTTTTCAAAAATATAGAGAAACGAAGAGAGATAAAGTGCAGATAAAATTGGTGAGAGTGTGGATTCCTGGCCAACACCAACATTAACATCAAAAATAGGAGAGAAGAAATTGTTCCATAGATAGTTTGTCTTTCTACCCACAAGATAATTGGTAAAAAAGGAAATGATATGGTTATTGAACTCTGCTTTCTTCAAAATGAGAGTGAGGAGGTGATGGTTCAGAGAGGAGAAGAACTGTGCAATGTCAAATGTAAGAGTGCTAGTTGATAGATTTTTGATCCAACCCAAGCAGATGATGTGAGTGAGGGTAACACCTACATCTGTTGTGGATTTGAACTTCAAACCTTCTAGTTGACTCAGATGTAAGAAGTTGTTTGAAGCTGTGAAGAACTGGAGTCTCTTGCTGATAACTTTCTCAATTAGTTTTCCCAGGGTGTTAAGTAAGATGATCAGTCTGAATGACTTAAAGAAGTCATATGATATTTTGTTAGGCTTGGGAATGACAACCGTTGTAAATCTCTTGAAGTGAGAAGGCCAAAATCCATAATCAATACATGTGTTAGCAATGTTAATGATGGTGCTTAAGCAATCAGCATCTTTGACTATGGCTTTGAGGTAGTTTCATGATAACTTGTCTAGTCCTGGTGTAGAAGAGTTATTGCAGTTAGTGATAGCACTCTTAAACTCTTTCTTAGAAAATGGGATCCATGCAGAGGGGGGTTTGTCAGCGATTTTGTGAAGAACATCAATATTGACATGGTGATGAAGAGCAGTGTTAAAAGTTGAATAGAGTGTATCCCATAGTTTTTCAATTGATAAACACAGTTGGTTATTGTATTTGATGGCTTTGATAGCTGGCAACTTGTATTTATTGACCTAATTCATGAGCTCCCAAGGTCTTCATTTTTTGTTGGCAATTTCTTAGATTTTGAGGTCAAAGAAGGTTCACTTGGTGGTTTTGACTATTTTCTTAAAAGCTTTCTAATCTTCCAAAGTTCTTGATATCCTATAGTTTCTCAAAGATCAATTACAGTTTTCATTCCACCAGGTCTTGGAATGCCTAGTGATATTGGTTTGTTTGGCATTCTTTCTCCATGCATGTTCAATAGACACAGTGAGGGTATTGACAACATTTTCAAGTCTATTACTGTCTGATAAATCAGAAGTGTTGAGATTTCTAAGGGCAGTTGCGATATCCTTAATGAACAACTCTTCTTCATTACTATTTTTTGCAATAGAGAATTTGAATGTGATGATGTTTTCTTCTGTAATAGGAATGGTTATAGTGAGAGGAGTATGGTCAGAAAAAAGTTGCCAATTAGGGTGGATCAAGTAGCTGTTGAGTTTAGAGAAGTTGCTTCATAAAAACATAAGATCTATGACTGAGTTAGATTTGCTATCAGTATCTGAGTATCTAGTGGAAACTTGGTTAGTTGAAACAAACAAATCCAAGTTGAAAGAATCTGTGATAATAATAAGATCATTACTGATAGAAGAGTGATGAGGAAAAGACAAGTTCTAAATGCTATCATGAATGTTATAACCAGGCACCATTCTCAACCTATAATGAGCATATTTAGGCATATTTAGGTTTTCTCTCTATTAATGAGTCTTAGTCTACCTATTGATATTAATCTCTTATTGGATAGCCATATGATGAGTATTAGCTGCTAATATTATACTATGTATTAACCTTATGTTTTGTTATATGCAAGTCTACCTATCTGGAAATTACATCTCTGTGGTGATATCATTTCCAAATTATACAAGTCCACCTCTCTCGCAACATGCCTTATGGTGGTACTACAACTATCCAGGTATTCTGTCTT
The DNA here is from genome assembly GCA_022457215.2 of Leucocoprinus gongylophorus. Lineage (NCBI taxonomy): Eukaryota > Fungi > Basidiomycota > Agaricomycetes > Agaricales > Agaricaceae > Leucocoprinus > Leucocoprinus gongylophorus. The sequence goes on from JAJOHK020001917.1 coordinate 4,470, forward strand.
CTATAGTGGAGATACTTCTACTCAACTTGGTCTTACATGGCAGAGTTACCCCTATCAGTGTCTCAACACTGAAATCTCTGCTCAGGATAATAGAGGCTTTACTACTGAAATCCTGAGCATCTCCTATAATATCCATTTGTATATAAGACTAGTAGTTATACTGTAATTTGCTAGTCTGATAATCAACAAAGATAACTCTTATTGAACTCAATCCCTAGTGTTCAATGGTGGCACACTAATCAGCACTCACTTCCATCTCAGACTTTTTTCCATTATCTGAAGTTGCGGCCACATGGCAGATAGACAGCACAGCACATAAGCTAAAGCCAAGGTGTTCCACAAGTCTGCTCATCTCCAAGTTCATTCTGTGGACTTTCACTTTGGTGTAAACTGCACCTGATAGTATTATCAGACTCCCAAGTCTGCTGTCACTTCTAAGTAGTTCTGCCTGCTAAATCCTCTGTCATAGTTCTGTCTGCAATTTATTGTATCTTGCACTCCAAAGTTCAAATGGCTTCTTCTCGCTGTAACTTTTCAACTCTGGTCCCACTGCTTGGGACATTCTTCAACATGATCTCACATTTCAGTGACCAGATAGCTTATCTGCCAAATGCACCACAACACTCAAGATAAATTCACCAAAGAGGCCATTCATCTCTAAGGTCTCCTTCTAGTACAATTCAACCTAGCCAAACAGTTTTGCCTATTCCTAGCCCAAGTATCATCCCTATGGACAACAATCCTAATTGGGAGGATACTTCTGCTAATCCTATTACTAATACTATTACAGCCAATAGACCTACATCTTCTACTCACTCACAGTCCAAACCCTATTGGAGCGATAATACTAATAAACAATTGGCCGAGGTACTTGGCCAACTTGCTAACACTCTTAATTTTAATCAGACTTCCAGTTCCAATACTAATACAAGAGGAACTAAAGCCCACATTCCTGACACCTTCAGTAGCACTGAGCCTGACAAGCTCAATAATTTCTTGTTCCAATGCTGTCTATATTTCTGTACTAATCTGGCACAATTCGATACAGATATTGCGAAAATCAACTTCACAATGACCTACCTCACTGGAATAGCCCAGGACTGGTTTGAGATGGGCCTCAACTAAGAAGACCAGGGCATTCTTTAAGACTGGTTCTCTGACTGGAACTTATTTGTGGACAAGCTATGTTAACATTTTGGTCTCTCAGACCCTGTTGGTGAAGCAGCCAATATGCTGGACAATTTCTGCATGAAGCCCAGTAATAAGATTTCCACTTACAATGTGGACTTTATGTGCTATACCTCCCAATTAGGTTGAGGGAATAGTGTTCTGTGCCATCATTACTACCAGAGGCTCCCCAATCAGATCTAGAACCCTATCTCTACCTGAGAACAAGGAAAATCTACCTCATTCCAGGATATGTATACTTTAGCAATGACTATCAATTACTACTACTGGGAATAAGACTACAAACACCACCATGCAAGGCAAGCAGAGAAAGAGGCCTTTGAGTCTCACTCTTAAAAGCAAGGAAAAGCTTTCATCTCCAGCACTCCCATAGCTCTCCAGAACAAGGCAAACCCATCTCTGGCAGTCTCATCCACCAAGAACTCTTCCTTTAAGTTACCTTCATCCCCTGCTCCCAAAAAGCAACCCAATACTCTGTAGATGGACCTCTCTTCCAAGCTGGCCAGTAATAACAAGTTGACCAGTGACAAGTGCAAGAAGCATCTCAAAAATAAGCTGGACTCCTATCAAGAAGCAGACCACAGTCTCTCCTAAGGGTCATGGTGCTTCAGCAACTGCTTCTAAGAAACTCTCGGAAAAATAGAGAGAGTGTGACTTCCAGGACTTTATACAGACTGAGAGCTGTGTTGAACTTCCTGTTGTAGACTCAAAACCTTAGAGTTGGTCAAGAGACTAAACCTTGTATAGGGTTGACACAAGAAGAACTCGATAAGGAGCTCCTACTCTATTTACCCGCTATATATACTATACCGTTCTGGTCCGTGCTATAACATTATATGTCCAACCCTAAAGTCCATGCCTCTACCTCATGTCCATTACTCATCCACCATGTATCTACCTTAAGGCTACTATGCTTCCTACATGTGCCCTGATGTCATACTCTTAATCTCCACTATACATGTGCATACCATGTGTACACCATGAGGAACCCTTGTCCCTTGACGTCATCTCCTAACCCTAACTCTTACTCTAGACTCTTCCTGATCCTTCTAGACCCTAAGTTCTTCCAGACCGCTCTAGACTACTCTAGCCTATATCACATGACTTCCAGATCACGTGCCTATCTCCTAACCCTTTGTCCGTTGTAGACTAATAATTACTGCTGTCCTAACCCTAACCCTACCTAAAGTCTGTCCACACTCTCGTACTATAACACTTCCCTATGCAGTAATGAGTTCAATTTGACTTTTTCTGATCCTTATTCACTCTTTGTTTTCCTTACCTCTCCCTTGATCCTTGGTCAGGATCACCTTAATAAAATCCTGTTCTGAGCTCTTATTGACTTTAGGTCTACTCACTGCTTTGTAAACTCTAAATTTGTGGATACTCACTACTTGAAGATATCCGCAACTCCTCCAGTTGCTTTCTGCTTGTTTAATGGTTCATCAAACAGCACCATCTACAAAATTGCCAACTTGTCCAATTTTTTCCACCAGTGATTGTATGAATCTGGACTTCTATATCACTCTGCTTAGTTCTTTCTATTCTTTGGTTCTTGGATACAACTGGCTTGCATGACACAATCCACTGATTAACTGGGTAAATGGGTTGATAAACTTCCATTCATCTTTGTAGGAAAATCTTGCTCTTTCTTGCATCACAGCCAACACACCATTGGCATCTCCATTCTTTCTGGACATCCCTCTACAATCATCAGATTCCGCAGTTTCTATACCTGCATCTAAGACCTCTGTGTTTAACTCCAAGTAATCTAACATCACTATCATTAGTACTGCAGCATTTTTGCATACATCAAAACTCCCAGGCTCCCACAATTTTGAACTCTATCTTTGCTCTTTGGACATTTAGACTAACTTTGCAAAACTTGCAGAAGTTCCTGATCTGTCTAACATCTCTTCTGAATATCACAAATTCACCAATATTTTCAGCAAAACTAAAGCTGAAGTTCTCGCTCCTCATCATCCTTATGACTTCAAAATCAATCTGGTAGAAGGTGCTCAATCTCTAGTTGGCTCTATATATTCTCTTTCAGTATCTAAACAAGAGGCTCTAAAGGAATTTATTGAGAAAAACCACAACACAGGTTTCATCTGACCAACCTCATCTCCACATGGTGTACTAGTTTTATTCGTTAAGAAGAAAGATGGTTCACTGCGCCTTTATATCAACTTCTGCAGTCTTAACTGCACCTCCAAGAAGGATTGTTATCCACTCCTACTTATCTCTGATCTACTAAACTCACCTCGTAAAGCTTGGGTCTACTTAAAGATAGATCTTTACTATGCTTACCATTTGGTTTGCATTGCTGACGGTGATGAATGGAAGACTGCCTTTAGGACATGTTATAGATCATTTGAATAGTCTGTAATATCCTTTGGTCTTACTAATGCTCCTGTAGCCTTTCAGCAATTCATAAACAATATTTTCTCTGACTTTTTGGATGTCTGTGTTATAATCTATCTAGATGATATACTCATCTACTCAAATAACATGTCCAAACATCACTGGCATGTAAAAGAAGTGCTCAAGCATCTCCACAAGGCTAGTCTTTATGCCAAAGCAGAGAAATGCAAATTCCACTTCAAGTCAGTAGAGTATCTAAAATACATTCTCTCCTTTTCTAGCCTTACTATGTCTGATGACAAAGTGAAAATTATTCAAGACTGGCCAGAACCCAAGAAAGTCAAGGATATTCAATCCTTTTTAGGTTTCGCTAATTTTTATTGCTGGTTCATCTTCAATTATTCAGACATTGTCATTCCATTGACACACCTCACCCAGAAGGACATTTCTTGAAAGTTTGACTCCTCCTGTCATGATACTTTCAACTCTCTCAAGAAGGCATTTACCTCCACCTCTATCCTCACTTATTGGATTTCTGATGCTCAACTCATTGTAGAAACAGATGCTTTGGACTATGCTCTCACTACAATCCTCTCCATTGTTAATGAAGATAATAAAGTTCATCCAGTTGCTTTTCACTTCTGTACCTTCACCATGGCAGAGTTGAACTATAACACACATGATAAGGAATTGCTCACTATCTTTGAAGCTTTCAAGATTTGGCAACACTACTTAGAAGGTCTAGCCTATCCCATTAACATTGTTATGGATCATAAAAACCTTGAGTATTTTTCTACTACCAAGATGTTGACCTAGAGACAAGTATAGTGGTCCAAGTACCTCTTCTAGTTCAACCTTGTCATTAGATTTTGCTCTGGTTATCTCAGCACCAAACTGGACATTCTTACTAGTTAATGGGATGTCTATCCTAAAGGAGAAAATACTGGCTATACCACAGTCAACCCTCACAACTTCAAGCCCATCTTTACTCAAGAACAACTTGTAATTTCTATACAAGCTATAGTTCTCCTTTTCTCTTCTCTCTGTACAGCTACAGTCAATATTCTACATTGAGATACCCTTTTGGCTCTTTCTAGTGACCCAATTGTTACAAAACACACCTTCACAGATGGCTAGTGGTCTATGGACCCAAACAGTCTACTCCTTCTTGACAACAGAATTTATGTACTATCTGCTGGAAACCTCTGCATATATGTTCTCTAGTACAATCATGATCACATCCTTGCTAGACATTTTGGTCAAAATAAAACACTGGAATTAGTCCACTACAGATACTCCTGGCACAGCCTCTGTGCTGATATACAACAATTGTGCAAGTCCTGTGTCACTTGTATGTAATCCAAGCCACAACATTACAAGTCCTATAGATCTCTCAAACAACTCCCCATCCCTGAACGACCATGGAATTCTATTTCTATAGACTTTATTGAGAAACTTTCATCATCCTCCGGGTTTGACACTATCTTGGTCGTAGTCAACCAGCTCACCAAGCAGGTAATCTTTATCCCTGCCCACAACACCATAACGTCTGTGGACTTAGCATGTCTATTTTTCCTTCATGTGTTTTCCAAACATGGCGTTCCTTTCCATGTCACCTCTGACAGAGGCTCAGAGTTTGTGTCAAACTTCTTTTGATCTTTAGGCACTGCTCTCAACATGCGGCTTCACTTCACTTCAGGCTATCACCCTAAAGGTGATGGACAAACCAAATGCATAAATCAGACCCTTGAGCAATACCTCTGTATATATTGTAACTACCAGCAAGACAACTGGTCCAAACTCCTACCTCTCATAGAGTTTGCTTACAATAATGCTCTGAGCGCTACTACTGGTGTTTCCCTATTCTTTGCTAATAAGAGATATTATCCAAACATTACTGTTCACTCTAAATACAATATTACTTCCTTCCAAGCCCACAACTTCACCATAGATCTTGATAAATTACAGAGTACCCTCAAAGCTGAAATTTCTGTGGCCCAACAGCATTATCAGAAATCCACTAATATGCAACATTCCCCCACTCCTGATTTCAAAGTAGGTAACAAAGTCTTTGTTAAGACTCAGTTCTTTTGAACCACTTGGTGTTGTAGCAACCACTCGCCAGAATGACACTTGTAGTATGCTTACTTCAGCAAAGCTCACAGAAGGCTATCTAGTAGTGGGGATTACAAGAGAACTCAACAAGGAGCCCTCGCTGCATTGCTACCCTATTTATATAAGTTACAGATGGTCCATGCTACAACAATATGTCTATCTCATGTCTACTCCATAGTGACTGTGCAAGACTGTGCATCCTATCCTAACATCTATGTGTCCTACATATGATAGCAATGTGGTGTACATGCTCTCTGACATCATTATCTAGACTCTTCTAGCCTTGTAGACCCTTGTAGACCACTCTAGGCCTATGACATCATCTCATATGACTTTCAGATCACGTGCCTTTTTCCTGTTGTAGATTAATAATAATACTACTGTCCTATTTCTGTTCTAACCTTAATCTTATCAAAGTTTGTTCACACTTTTGTTTTATAACACTTGGCCTTCAAAAAAAACTCTCCAAAAAATATCTCGGACCCTACAAAATTGTTTCCCAGCCTAGTACACTATTGTTCATCCTCTGTCTCCTAGAGTTTATGTGCTCTGTTCACCCAGTCTTCCATATGTTCATGTTTGAACCCACTATATCCAATACTTTCTCTAAGAGAATATAACAAGCTTTCACTCCAGTTATAATTGACAAGAAACCTGAATATGGAATTTTTTGGATAGTAGACTCTAAAATTGATTGTCAATGGGCATACAAACTCCTGTACAAGGTAATATGGCTAGGGTATAAAGATATTAGAGATGAATCTGAATAGATTTCCACATCCAAACTTACTTATACCACTGACTTGGTATCCAATTTCCACATTGCATATCCTGCCAAGTCTGGTCCTCTCCTATTGTCCTGATCATGCTGTTGCATTTATCCCCTGCCTTCATGCATTTCCAAGGGGGATTTCCTTTATTGATTTTTTAGTATATTTTGTCTGCTTATTAACCCTAGCTTCAGCACACTTTTTGGGGTTTCTTTTCAAAACTTTCAAACTTCTT
>JAJOHK020001918.1:0-11134 GCA_022457215.2 Leucocoprinus gongylophorus
TCGTTGTTGCTTTTGTACATCCCGCATATGTGCGGATAGCCCTCATTTGGGGCTTTCCAGAGCAACTTAGTTTGTGAAAATCGGTCCACTGGTTGTGGAGATATAAGCTGAATGAAGTTTGTGACAGTCTTGCAGCACCACTCAAAGTCGCAATGATTTTTGGACTTGTAGGGACTATTGCATTTGACGCACTTGGACTCCTGAATTCTACAAGAGAATATTGTGTGACCCCATTTCCAATAATTTTTACATTGTGGAATGCCTAGATTCATGTTAGCTCTCCAAATGGTCACGATATATCGTCCAACATTGAAACATCTGTTGATTAGCATTTTGGCATTACTGCCACTCTGAACATCCTAGATATCTATCCAAATGATAGATATGTCTGACTTTGGTGATACCTTGATTACTCTTGACCTTGACACTAAAGATATATTGTCAAAGATATGATTCTGCTTGAGAATCAATTTGATATCACTTGAAGTGAGACGCTCTTGGGAATTCACATGTGGATAGAATGAGATGTCAATAATTTTCAGGTACAATTTCAATTTTGGGAGTCATGGCTCTTCAACCTGAAGAGCATTGACATTATTGGAGTTTTTGATATATTGATTGATGATAAGTAAGTCAGACTGTCAACAAACTTTACTTGTGATTATGGTTATGCCTAGTAGGTTAGCTCAAATATAATCAATAAGAACCTCCAATTTTGCATTACAAAGTTGCCTGTTGATATTAGCCATATGAAGGGATGAGTTTTTCATGAAGACATCAATGTTGTCTTTGCTCATGGGGATGATTATCTGTTTTCTTGAGAGACCTTTGGTTGTCATTTGAATCTTCAGCTTTATCTTCGGATTTCCTTTAACAATATTGTTGACTTGGTCAATTTTCTTAGCGTTAAGAGCCAGAAATGCTTCCTTAATCTTGAGAATATCAGACGTAGTGGTATGTGACTTGGAGGCCTGAGCATAAGACTTGGTAGGATTGGAACCTTCTTTCTTCTTGTTTTCAATTGAAGGTTTCTTGTTCTGGAAGTACTTAGAGATAATATTCACTTCCTTCGCAGATTTAGCTGGGAGAGGCAGTAGCGGAGGAACCTTATCAAAAGAGATGGAAACTAATTTGGGAATATCTTTGATGTTTTTCTGGGCATGAGTCAGGACAATTCTCAGAGAAAATTTTGATGCTATTTTTTCTCTGAGAGATTTGGATTTGTTATCAGCAAGGAAAGAGTCCTAACTAGCTTGATAAACCACAGAAATATAATTCCACATAGAGTCACCTATGCTATCAAAGTTCTTTAAATCGTTAGCATTTTTGGGATTAACCTTCTTGTTTAAGATGTATTTTGCTATAAAATTGAGCGAATTCTTAATGCATTTAGTATCCAAGGCGATGTATTCAATAGAACCATGTAAAGAGATTAGATGAAAGTTACCACTCCACAATTCTGGTTCAGTGGGAGTGTTGGAATCATATGGTAATTGGATGTTGATGACATTGTCATCATCATTACTAGAAGCTGTGGTACAAGGTTTCAGTTTATTTGGAATAGCGTGTCCAGCATGTTCAAGTTAAATAGGGGGGCCTCATTGTTTCTATTCTGGAGCCTTGTGTTATTTAAGGTCTCAGCTACCTTTCTAAAACAAAGTAATTTCTCCTGCTCCATCTCATAAGACAAAGCAGGAGAGTCAGTAGGTGGGTCAGGATCAACATCCATACTATTGTTTGCCATTCTCTCATGGTAGATAGTAGAAGAGCAAGTGGAAGACATTAACATGTCTCTAGAAAAATTGATTTTAATAGAGGAAGTTCTTTCTCTTACTTCGATGTTATTACTGGGAGAGGTTCCTGAAGATTTGTCCATTCTCATGCTGTTAGTTGGAAATACGGTTGGTAAAGAAAACTGTTGTGAGTTAAACGTGATTGTAGAGCTGAAAGTAGAGGGAAAATTGAATTTATTCACTATATTTCCAATAAGCGCTACTATGTAAGATGGTAGTAAGAGGAAAAGAAGTGGTTGGCTACAGATCTCTTTGTGACCTGTTTATGTAGAGAAATAGCACTAGTTTTTAAAATACTGCTTAGAGTAGAATAGTCTTCTTAGACCAAAATCATGATACAAATGAAAATAGCCAGCAGTTGAAGTAGTCAGTAGGATGTGTAGGCAGAACAAAAAGAGGGTCTGCTATCACATACCAAGATTTCTTCTTCAGAATACAAAGCAGAAAGTGAAACTAGCACAGGTTCTGCCCTTCCTCTCTATATGTCATCACCACCTACACCCCCACCTTTATCATCATTACTAACATCAACTATACTCCCCCTTACAAAATGAGTCAACCCAACTATCCTGCCATTATAAAGCAGCTCCAAGAACAGATTGCAGCACTAACAGTATAGGTAGGAGGAAGTACAGGCAGAGCAACAGCAGGCACAGAGGTGGCAAGGCCACAAATGTTCAATGGAACCTTGTCAAAGGTCTCAGGGTTTGTAATGGTATGTAAATTATATATAAAAATGAAAATGAGAGAGGCAGTAGTAGAGGAACAGATCTAGTAGGTACTATTCTATGTACAAGGAGGGTCAGCAGATGTCTAGAAGGAGAATGTCTTGGAGGATTTGAAGAAAGAGAAATTGGAATACAAATCTATAGGGGAATTTTTGGCAGCCATCAAGAAAGAGTTTGGAGGAGGGGAGGAAAAGTTAGTAAAAGTAGCAGAGTTGAAAAGATTAGAATAAGGAGAAAGGGTAATGGAGGAGTTCATTCAAGAGTTTAGGAAAGTAGTGAGAGGGAGTAGATACAAAGGGAGGCTATTGATAGAAGAATTCAAGAGAGAACTGAATAGAATGATCAGGAGGAAGTTGATAGAGGTAAAAAGGCCTCCCACAAGCATAGAGCAGTAGCATGAATGGGCTACTAATTTAAACAAGCATTGGAGAGAAAGCAGGAGGGAAGAGGAAAGATTGAGGAGATGACAGAAACAGAGGGGATCAGTTTCTAGATAGCAGGAACAGTGAATGCCACAGCCACAAGTATGACAGAGGAGGCAGGAAATACCATCTTAGTGGATAACAACAGGACCTACTCCAATGGAGGGAGTAGAGAGAACAAATGTAGTGATGTTACACTCTTAATAGAGGGAGGAGGTTGTTCAAAGAAACCTCTATATAATGGAAGTAGATAGAGGAAGAAACTGTTACATCTACAGAGGATTTGGGCACATGGCCTGACATTGTAGGAATAGGAGAGGAAGAGTCAGAATTGGGGACGGTAGGAGACTAGAGTACAAACAAATAAGAAGAGAGTAATAAATATAGAGACACTTTAAAAGAGGAGAAGAATCTAGAGTCTCTCAACTAGATTCTAACAATAGATATTATGTATTAACTAAAATAGAAGTTGGTACATCAGACTCAAAGAGAACTAAGAAGAAAGAAGTTAAATTAAGGAAAGCAAAAGGAGATAAATCATTAAGAGAGATAATAGTGAAGATAGAGTTAAAAAGGATAGATACACAGGAAGGAGTAATGGTGGAAGCATTGTTGGACAGTGGTGTAACAGGACTAGTAATAAGTTCAGAGTTTGCAAGAAAACAAGGATTTAAGCTGAAGAAAATCAACAGACCTATATATGTAAGAAATGTAAATAGTTCTTTCAACCAAGAGAAACCAATTAAACATATAGTAGAGGTAAACATATATTATCAGGGATACAGGAAAAGAACAGAGATTAATGTGATTGGAGAACAGAAGTGAAGTGTGATTTTGGAAATACTGTAGCTAGCATGCTACAATCATGAGATTAATTGGAAAACAGAGGAGGTCAAAATGATGAGATGTCCAGAAGAATATAGAAAGCAGTAGAGACCAAAACAGGAGAAGTCAGGATAGCAAAAATAGAAAGAAGAGAAGGCAAAAGAGGAAGCAGGAAAGAAGTAAGAAGAAAAGAAGAAGGAGAAAAAAACAGAAAAAACAAAAGAAGAAAAAAACAATAGATATAAAGAGGATAGTAGAAGAATGGGAGATATGGGAGAAGGAGGAAGAAGTAGTGAAGTCAGAAGAAGAGGCTAAGAAGCTAGTTCCAGAAAGGTTCCATAGGTAGATCAAAGTCTTTGGCAAGAAACAGTCAGAGTAGATGCCCACAAGAAAAATCTGGGATCACACTATTGATATGAAGGAAGGATTTGTACTGAGAAAGAGGAAAGTATACCCATTGTCAAGGGAAGAAAGAGAGGAGGTACACAAGTTTATTAAGGAACAATTGAGGAAAGAGTATATTAGACCCTCAAAGTTGTCTCAAATGGCACCAGTGTTCTTTGTAGGAAAGAAGGATGGGAAGGGAAGAATGGTGCAAGATTATCAGTATCTCAATGAGTGAACAGTGAAAAATAACTATCCACTACTACTCATTTATCTCAGACATAATCAAAAATATTGGTACCAAGAAGGTGTTCACAAAGATGGATCTGAGGTGGGGATATAATAACATGAGGATCAAGGAAGGAGATAAGTGGAAGGTAGCATTCACAACTCCTGAGGGGTCATTTGAACCCACTGTCATGTTCTTTGGATTAACAAATTCTCCAGCAACTTTCCAGACAATAATGAATGAGTTACTAAGGGACCTGATAAATACAGGAAAAGTGGCAGTGTTTATTGATGACATAATAGTAGGAACAGAAGATGAAGAGGGGTATAATGAGTTGGTAGCAGAAGTAGTGAAAAGGCTGGAGGAAAATGATTTGTATGTAAAATCAGAGAAATATAAGTGGAAGGTGAGAGAAGTAGGATTCTTAGGAGTAGTGATTGGACTGGAAGGAATAAAGATGGAGGAGGAAAAGGTGAAAGGAGTATTGGATTGGCCAACACCAAAGTGTGTCAAGGATGTTCAGAAGTTCTTGGGATTGGCAAATTACTATTGTTGATTCATTTAGAGCTTTACAACCATAGCTAGACCATTACACAATATGGTAAAGAAGGATCAGAAGTGGGAATGGATGGAAAGACAGGAAGAAGCATTTAGAGAGTTAAAGAAGAGATTCACAAAGGAACTGGTGTTAGCAGCACTAGATCTAGATAAAAAAATGAGGATGGAAGTAGATACATCAGACTATGCAACAGAAGGAGTATTGTCTATGAAATGCAAAGATGGAAGGTGGTGGCTGGTGACTTATTTATTGAAGTCACTAAATGAAATGGAGAGAAACTATGAAATACATGATGAAGAAATGTTAGCAGTGATAAGAGAACTGGAAAACTGGAGGTATTTGTTGAAAGGCACTAAATTCAAATTTGAGGTCTGGATGGACCTTGAGAATTTGGAATATTTCATGAAAGTATAGAATTTGAACCAAAGACAAGCTCAATAGGTATTTTACCTATCTAGGTTTGACTTCACGTTAAAACATATACTGGGAACAAAAATGGAGAAGATGGATAGTTTAAGTAGGAGACTAGACTGGAAAGTAGGAGTAGATAAGGACAATAAGAACTGGGTATTTATTAAAGACTGCTGGTTGCATAGTTTATATAAAGTAGTAATAGAAGGGCCAGAGGTAGATATAGTAAAAAAGATAAAAAAAAAGCAAGAGGTAAAGATGAAGAAATAGTTAGAGTAGTAGAGAAAATGAAGAAAGTGGGAATCAGAGCTTTAAGCAGTGAAGAGTGGTAGCTGGAGGGAAATCTAGTACTAAAGGAAGGAAAGGTGTATATGCCAAAAGATGAAGAATTGAGAGTAGAAATAATCCAGTTGCACTATGATATACTAGTAGCTGGATATAGAGGAAAGTGGAAGACAACAGAGTTGGTAACAAGGAACTATTGGTGGCCAGGAGTAACAAGAAATGTGGGAAGATATGTAGAAGAATGTGACATATGTCAAAGAATAAAAAATAGGACAGAGATACTAATAGAGAAGTTGAAATTGAGTGAAGTACCAGAGAGACCATAGATATATCTAATAGTAGACCTTATTACAAAGCTACCATTAGTAGCTGGAAATGATGCTATCAAAGCTGAAAGCGGTAGACTTTAATAATTTTTACTTTCTTTCTCATTTCTTTTTGATTTATTTTTCTTTATTTTATTTTTAGGACTTAGGGTTAGGGTTAGAGTGATGAGACCATGCTGTCACACAGCAGGTCACATCAGATAACATGGTCACAAGTCACAAGATATATGGAAGGATGTAGAAGATTCTGAAAAGATAATGTTATATAATGTGTACAATATGTGTTGACCTTAAGGCATATACATGGTTGTTTAGGGTAGGCTATAAATAGCTTGCATGGACCCTTAGATATTTGTATATAAGATAGACAATCTTATATAGAGTTCTTTATTGAGTTCTCTTGTATTAATCCTAATACAAGGTTCATTTTTTTAACCAACTCTAAGGTTTTGAATTTGTAACAGATGCCATTCTAGTAGTCTGCAATAGGTTATCCAAAATAACACACTTTGTGACAATGATAGAAGAAATATTGGTAGAAGAGTTGGCAAGACTATTTAGAGATAACATCTGGAAGTTGCATAGGTTACTAGAGAGCATTATATCAGACAAAGGATCACAGTTTGTAGTGGAGTACAAAGGACCTGGTATTCAAGGAAAGACCAGTGAAAAAATTAGTGGAGTGATATGCAGGTCTATACGCCATTGAGGAGGTAGTATCTACCAATGTAGTCAAATTACAACTGCTAAATTTGATGAGAATTCATCTAGTGGTGAACATCAGCCAAATAATATGATACAAGGAACAAGTAGAGGTGCAGAAAAAAGAAGAAGCTAAACCAATTGAAGTAGAAGGAGTTGAAGAATGGGAGGTAGAAAGAATATTAAATAAAAGAAAAATAAGAGGAGTAGAAAGATACTTGGTTTGATAAAAAGAGTTTACAGTGGAAAGTGATATGTGGGAGAAGGAGGAGGATTTGGAAAATGTAAAGAGGTTGATAGATGAGTTTAAAGGAAGATTAGGGATGGACAGGAGAGGATAGAAGAAAGATGGAAAGTGAAGTTGAATCCAAGGGCAAATGAGTTCAAGAAGAGTAAGCTATCAGGGAAGTATACAGTAAAGTTGCTGTTTGGTTGGGACAATAAAAAATTCAAAAATGAATATTTGAAGAAGTTAGAGAGGAACTGGCAAAGATGGAAGTCAGTTTCTTCAGAGAAGAAACCTTAAAGAGGGGATAATGTTAAAACTAAAAGTAGTAAACTCTAAATTATTTTCATTTTCTTTTCATTTTTGTTTTTTCTTTTCAATTTATCTTTCTTTCTATTCTTAGAACTAGGATTAGGGTGACCAGATTACATAGTCACACATCAGTCACATCAGATGACATGGTCACAAGTCATGAAATACATAGAAGAACATAGAAGGTTCTGAAAGAATAACATTATACAACATGTGTAACATATGTTGACCTTAAGGTGGACACATGGCTGTTTAGGGTAGGCTAGGAGCAGTTAGCATAGACTATGAAGTTTTAAGTATATAAGATAAACTATTCTATACAGAGTTCTCTATTGAGTTCTCTTGTGTTAATCCAATATAAGGTTCTTCTTATTGACCAGCTCTAAGGTCTTTGAGTTGTAACAAATGCATTAATGTAGAGGAGAGTAACATCTCCAATAGTTTGATTACTGGCAATAATTTAAAATACAAACAACACAAACTCAATAATATACTGGCCCTAAACAATATGTTGCCTCCTCCTAGAGCAAGTATGAAGAATAATTAACATGTGGCTAATATACAGTACTTTGAAATTCCCATTAACTATGATATCAATAGTCTTACTAAGCCTAATTTTTGGGATATAGAGGCTCACCCTATTTCTATTTTCAGATGCAGGAAGTTTTTGGGAATAGATTTCAAAAATATGTTTACTTCTTTATTTTGAATAGCTAACTTCATTAGAGCTAGAAAAGTCAAAAAAGGCAAAATATCAGATGTTACTAACTTATAAGGGTTTAGTGAAGCAGCTTAGAACTTCCTATCATCTATTCATAAATGTCAAGATCATAAGAAATAGACTTAATTTTTATTATTATTTTCATTTTCATTTTGATTTATTTTCATATTTTCAATTTTTAGAACTCTGGGGTTAGGATTAGAAGTGATTGGTCATACTGTCACATCAGTCACATCTGATGGTGTGGTCACAACATTGATTACAGAACTTAAGAAGAAAGTAGAAGGTTTTGGAACAAAGTGATGTCATACAACATATATACCACATGTTGACCTTATATCTTACATATGGCACTTTAGGGTAGAAGGCACAGTAGCTAGCATAGACTATGTGGATAGGTATATAAGGTAGACTACTTTGTAAAGAGCTCTCTATTGAGTTCTCTTGTATTACCCAATACAGGATTATCTCATAATCTAACTCTAAGGGTTTTGAGTTATAATATTAGAACTTGATTCCCATTCTAAGACTGCTTAACACTAGCTCTCTTACACTTTTTCTCTTACTCCTTTTCATCCTCAACCAAGAGGCAACACTGTCTCTTAGTCAAGAAGACACAGCTAGGCCCTAGGCTAAAGGGAAATACTAGTTAGGCAGGAGAAGCCTAGCAATCCATTTGCATTAAAGCCTACTGGTGTACTTTAGACATAATACCTTGTGTAGACATCTTTTTTACATTTTCTCTTATTAGTCTTGTGCTACAAATCCACTTGTGGTTTGTTTACACAGAGAAATGACAGTTTTTTCTTAAAACAGCTGTCTAGAGTAGAAAGTCCTTCTCAGGACAAAATTGTATACATTTTCTTTAGAGCAGTAGTTAGTAGACAAAATAGTCAGTAAATAGTGTAGACAGGACAAGAAGAGAGTCTGTTATCACCTACCAAGAATTCTGTCATCTTCCAAGTACAAATTAGAAAGCAAAATCAGCACAGGTTTCACACTCCCTCTATACACATCATCACTACCATCACCACCATTACCAATAAACTCCCTCCTGTCTTACTATCATAATATGAGTCAGATCGATTTTCATGCTATTATTAGACAACAACAAGAGCAGTTGGCAGTGATCCAGGTACAGATCTAGGCCCTGCTAGCAAGAGAAGCAGCAGGAGGAGAAGAGAAGCCAAGGGAAGTAGAAAGAGGAGAAGGAGCAGAAGTAGCAAAACCATAAATCTTTAATGGCATGTCATCAAAGGTTGCAGGATTTATTATGGCATGCAAGTTATATATTAGAATGAGGTTAAGAGAAGAACCAGTAGAGAGGCAGGTACAATAGATTCTGTCATATGTACAAGGAGAAGTGGTAGATGTATGGAAAGAAAATATAATGGAGAAATTAGAAACAGGAGAAGTAGAATATGAGATGGCAGAAGAATTTTTATCAAGTTTGAAGAAAGAGTTTGGAGGAGGAGAGGAAGAATTAGTGAAAGTGGTGGAATTAAGAAAGTTAGAGCAAGGAGAGAGAACCATGGAAGAATTTGTTTAGAAATTTAAGAAGGCAGCAAGGGGCAGTGGATATGAGAGGAGACCTTTGGTGGAGGAGTTCAAAAGGGGGATGAATGGAGCAATCAGGAGAAAGCTAATGGAGGCCGAGAATCAACCTGGCTCTATTGAACAGTGGTACAGGAGGATGATAGCTCTGGATCAGAATTGGAGGGAGAGTAGGCAAGAAGAAGAAAGATTGAAGGGACAAAAGAAATAGGGAGAAACTCCTAAACAACAGGAGCAGAAACAAGTAATGCTATGACTCTTAGTATGGCAGAGGAGGCAAGAAATGCCACCTCAGTGGGTAACAACTGGGCCCACTCCAATGGAGGGAATTGAGAGGACAAATGCAGTAGTAGTGAGAGGGCAAGAACAGATGATGGGGACTCTTAGAAGGGATCCTTATGTGATAAAGATGAATAGAGGAAGAAATTGCTACACTTGTAGGAGATTTGGGTATAAGGCCTATCATTGTAGGAATAGAGGTTAGAGAGGAAGAGTGGAGCAGGAGAGGAGATTGGAATATAGGGGATGGAATATTAAGAGAAATCATGGACAAATGAACAATTTAAAAGAGGTGGAGGATCTATAGTCCCTCGACTAGATTCTTACAACAAATTTAATGTATTAGCTACAAAAATAAATGCTAATATATTGAAATCAGAGGGAAGCAAGAAAGTGGAAGTAAGAAAGATAGATGGAAAACTATTAAGAGAGATGACAGTAAAAATTGGGTTGGAGAGGATAAATATGTAGGAGAGGATCACAGTAGAGGTATTGTTAGATAGTGGGACAATTGGGCTAGTTATAAGCTTAGAATCTGCCAAAAAGCAAGATTTTAAGTTGAAGAAGTTAGAGAGGCCAATAAATATGAGAAATGTAAATAGGTCACTTAACAAAGAGGGACTAATAGAAAATACAGTAGAAGTAAACATATATTATCAGTGTCATAGAGAGAGAACAGAGATTGATATAATAAGTAGACAGAAGTGGATGGTGATCTTAGGAATGCCATGGCTAGTGCATCATAATCCAGAGATAGATTGGAGGATGAGAAAAGTGAAGATGATGAGGTGCCCAGAAGAATGTAGAAAGCAGTAGAGGCCAGTTCAGAGGAAATTGGGATAGAAAAAGTAGAAGGAAGAAAAAGAAAAAGAAAAAGCGGGGAAGAAATGAGAAGAAAAAGATAAGAAAAAAAAATAGAGGAAAGGGAAGATGATGGAAGTTAAGAAAGTAGCAGAAGAATGGGAGATTTGGGATGAAGAAGAAGAAGCAGCAAAATCAGAAGAGAAGGCAAAAAAGATGGTGTCTGAGAAGTTTCACTAATAGATCAAGGTATTTGGTAAGAAATAGTCAGAGAGAATGCTGACTAGAAAATTATGGAACCATACAATAGAGGTAAAGAAGTGGTTTGTGCTAAGAAAGGGGAAGGTATATCTGTTGTCAAGAGAGGAAAGAGAAGAAGTTAGAGAGTTTATAAGGGAGCAGCTGAGAAAAGAATATATTCAGCTGTTAAAGTCACTACAAACAGCACTGGTATTCTTCATAGGGAAAAAGGATGGAAAGAAGAGGATAGTACAAGATTATAGGTATTTGAATGAGTGGACAATAAAGAACAATTATCCTCTCCCTCTAATATCAGACATCTTGGAGAATATCAGAA
>JAJOHK020001919.1:0-11128 GCA_022457215.2 Leucocoprinus gongylophorus
GACCAACTATGAACTGATTTGTTGCTTCTTTTTTCTGGTCAACAATTTATTATATAGTGTCTGTAGCAGACTATCTATAACAAGTAGCCTACAATTTTTGCCTCAGGAGACAGAAATCCCTTTCATAGGCAGAGAGAGACACTATCAGAGTCAATAGAAATTGAGGAGAAATCTAGATAAAGGTTGCTCACCACCAACTTATTAATTATGCATCCAAGTCCACAAACAGACCTATCATATTGAGAATACAGAGTTAAAAGAAACTGAGAGAGATGAAATAAGAAAACAAGCTATCTGAGCACTCATGGAGGCTTAGAGAAAGAAGGAGGTTGTTCTTAAGGAGAGAAAGTAAAGGCACTTGGATGCTCCTTCAAAAGGTTGACAAGGTCCTTAATTGATGGAGATAGATCAATCAAGGAACTGTGAGCAGTTTGCAAGGATATGTCAACATGTTTTCACCTAACAAGACATTGTGTAAAGAGACCTACCACTTCACCAAAATTAAGTCACTAACACTGTCAATGTCTATTTTCAACTTCACAGACTTCTCTTCTTTTAAGATTCAAGTCTCAACTCTGCTACAAACCTTGTTGGACCTCTCCTTAACATTGTCTCTATGATTACATGCAAATGTTTGAGGTCTTTCTATTAGGGTGTTAGGTTAGCAAACATTCTGTCTGATGTCTTGCTTGATGGGAATGAACTTCTAAGTATTTAGAGTAGCTGTTGTCTCTGAAAAACTTGATTCTGTTTTCTTAGGATTCTCTGGAGATAAGTTGTGTACTTAGTAATGGTGAACAATACAGCTTAGGGTTTTCTGAAGATTGTAAACTCTACATAACCCTATGGACTTTGTCTAGTTGCTCTAATACATTGAGTGTACTCTGTAAGGAAAAGGTATTGTCTATACTTCTCAATAGGAGCATGATTAAGAATAACTCTAGTTGTTCTAGCATATAATATGACCAACTGGTCAATGTGAAGGAGCCAACTACTACTCTTTGAATAGCTAGGCTGAAAGAGCTTGTAATTCTTGTCTCTAAGAGTAAGAAAATGGTACTCTTGAACAGTAGAATGATTGGAGGATATCTTCCAAACATCTAGACATGAAAGGATACTCTTGGAGTGAAGAAATTTAATAGAAGTTGTTGGATAAAGTCTAATAGCTACTCTAGTATTAGTTACATTATTATAGACCAGTTAGTGTCAAGATTACTCAGCATTGCTTGGAAAGTCCTAGAATTCAATTCTATAGTTGAGACTATAAGAGAAGAATTGTCAGAGTTGAAGATGGTAGACTTTATCTATTTTCATTTTTCTTTTCTTTTTTATTTTCTTATTTTGGACTTAGAGTTAAGGATTAGCATAATATCACACATCTGTCACATGTTACACAACACAGTCATAATCATAGTCACACAATCACATAGAACATAGAATATTGTAGAAGGTCCTAGAATAATGATATTATATAGCATGTATTATGCATGTTGATCTTAAGATAAATACATGCTTTTTAGAATAGACTAGGTTTAGTGTAGCATGGACCATGAGCCCAGCATATATATAATAGACAGATTGTACTTAAGAACTTCATTGAGTTCTCTTATGTTAACTCTAATACAAGGTTTCTATTTTAACTTTACTCTATAAGTCTTAAGTTATAACAAGAATAATCTAAGTGTAAAGTAGACAGTTAAGGAATATACTTGCTCAGAATGTACAGAGAGATCCACTATCTTTCTATTAGAGTCTAAAGAGTTAGTAATAAGAATATGTTCAATGTCCAAACTAGTAGTCTTGGCAATACCTAGTCTTATAGTAAATAGCTCAGTATCAGGAGTAGTTGTCTGTTCTTGAAGGGTATAGTACTTGTATCAGTGACAACAATAAAAGTAGAGAAAAGGGAAAAAGCCTTAAAATACAAGCAGTCAAGAGAGTTTAGATAGGATTTGCAATTGTTGAGACTTAAGTGATCGCAGGGGTGAAAAAAGATGTATTTTCATGCTTCTTTTACTTATATTACCATCTTATATAGTAACACCCAGCAGTGAATTAGTAAATACATTGTATCTTATATGTCCAAACATCCTAAGCATATACAAAGAGTATAGTTGAATCATGAAATCCAAGAAACCAAGTCATAACAAAACTCCCTATAATAAGCCAAACAATAAAAGAATTATTTGGCTATCTCCTCTACTGTTACAAACTCAAGTTCTTAGAGTTGGACAAGTGAATGAACCTTGTATTGAGTTAACACAAGAGAACTCAATAGAGAACTCTATACAGAATTGTCTACCTTATATACCCAAACCTCATGGTCTATGCTAAATACTTCTAGCCTACCTTAAATAGCTATGTGTTTTTCTTAAGGCTAACAGGTGTTATTCCTATTATATAACATTATCTCCTCAGACCTCTTTTGTGTCCCATGACTAACCCTAACCCTAAGTTCTAAAAATAGAATAATAGAATGACCAAAGCAAAGAAAAACAAAAAGGAAATAAGGAAGAGAGTGACAATAATTAAAGTCCATTGTTTTCAACTCTGACATCTACCTACTAATGAAAAGACTGGTTGGTTGCCTCCTCAGAATATGCCTCAAGGCTCAAAAGCTCTTCATGACAATATTCCTGACACTTTCATAGCTATAAACTCTCTAGCTATGAATACTACTATAAATTCTGGCAATGATTCTTCTCCCTTCTCTTACTAACCTCTTATAGATATATAGCCTGCAAAAGTAAACATGCTTGTAGGACTTAACACACTACAAACTCAAGACAGCTATCTGGAATTCTTAGTAATATCATATGCTGAGAACTAACCTGTGGACCTAGATCCCTAGGATGGTGTCTTCTTTTTCATTTCACTATTTGAGGTTAAGAAATTCCTCAGCAGTGATATTCAAAACATCACATGCTCACTTCTCTAAATAGGAACATTTATTTAACAATATCACTTAGACAACAAACCAGTATCAGATTATCTGAAACTTATAGAAATTGGTGCTACACTTTGGTAACTAATCAATATCATTTATGAGTTTAAATGGGATAGACTCACTGTGAATGAAAACAATTATTTCTTTTGAAGGCATATAGCTCAACACTTTGTTGTTAAACCTATAACAGAGCCTAATTCCAAGGAAGCTTCTATAGCCCTAACATCTTCTTAGGTAGCTCCTAGTATCCCTATTCTGTTTAGCAATATCCCAATTGTTTTTTCTTGGCCAAGCAAAGAGTCTTTAGCTAAGCCAAAACAATCAAAACTACCAACTTGAACTAATAACAAGAAGTTATATTCTCAGGCTTAAAATTGAATGTAGAAAATATCATCTATCTTAAGGATGCTTTTTCAAGCCTTCCTCTCAAGAAAATTATAGAAGTCAATGATATTCTTAATACATTAAAGTTGGTCAAACCTCATATATTAATAATACCATTAGAGAACCATCAAGGAAACAAATCATTATTTCTATAGATCAGTCTAACATGAGTGTTATCATTAATCATACTAACACTTTCATCAGAAATATTAACAATTATCTTTGTGAACACAACTTGAATGTTGTTGCTGACTTTATTGGATTAGAAGATCATGGAGTCATAATCACTACTAATCAAGCTGATTCTTCTCAAGACATGAACATCATTGAGAAGTGCATCAAGAAATCTGAGAGCATTAATTTAGAACATGTCAATAGTCCATGACTTCCCAAGTCAAAGTTGTACTTGAAAATCTTAGGTTTTTCTTACTTAGTAGAGGGTACTAACCAACCAATTACCTCTAAAATAGTTACAGAGGCTATTCAACAGATGTATATCTTCAAAGATATTACTCTTACTTCAAAGCCCTACATAATCAAAGTATCATTCAACTCTGATTTAGCTGTAGTCTGGGTCAACGTTTGGGACTTACAAAATGGTTCCATTGCCAAATCTATCATCAACCAATGTTTTAACATGAGAAAGTATATTACTACCATTTGTGATACTAACATGAACCTAGGAGTTCCACAGTATAAGAACTATTGGAAATAGGGCTACTCAACACTTATGTGCCAATCACACATATTCAGATGCTCCAAATACTATGGACCTTACAACACTAAGCACTACAAGGAGAAAGCATAGTACTATAAAGAAATCAAGAAATCAAAACCTCCAAGACTTGTTATAAAGGAAGGCAAGCCTTGCTTTCATATCTTCAAATGTGTTAACTACAAAGAGGACCATCAAGCAGACAGCTCCAGCTGTTCTTATTGGAGAAACTATTTCAACAGAGATGTTGTGGCAACCACTAGTCACAAAGACTAATAGTAACACAAGTAATGAATCTCTTAGTAGGATATTTATATGGGGATTACAAGAGAACTTGACAAGGAGTCTTTGCTAATGATAAATAACCCTACTATGCTTCCACCATACCTTACTCTCATGTCTTCCATAAGGACACTATGCTATATACATATACCCTGATGTTATCCTTCTAGTCTCTTCTTCCAAAGTCTAGGCCTATGACCTCATATCATGTGACATGTCATGTGACTGCAGTCACATGCCTCTTCATCATCAAAATGAAAAGAAAAAGAAAAAGAAATATTAAAAGAAAAGAAATAGAAAAGTATTAGTGTTCAAGCACACCATAATAAGAGAGTAGTATGGTAGAAAACAACAGGAGCTTAACCAAGGGTAGAGTTTAGTAATAATTCAATTTACATGTTGTTTGCCTATGAATATATATAGCTACAAAGTAGTTACCATAGACTATTATCATACTCTGCATTATAAATTGTTGATTTTTTTAAAAAAAAGAGATATATTTAGAAAATTTGTGTCACATTTAAATCGAGTCACATTTGTTCCAGCCTACAGATAATGCTTCCCAACTCTTTCAACTCATTTGTACTTTCAAATCTCTTCCAGTATGGATCATCTCTTGTATTTTACCTTAGACATCCTTGCTGGTCTTCTTAACAACTTCATGAATTTTCATCCCAGTATTTGAGGACCATTCAGAACTAGGGGAACTTGCTTACAGTCTCTATTTCTAAATAACTACTTTAGATAGAATACTTAGTATATAAGCTAGTAATTATACTATAATTTCTTATTCTGAAAATCAACCAAAACTAGCATTCGCTTTCAGTATTAGTAATGACACACCTTCCTATCTTCCAGTGAACTTGTCTGCCAGACATTCTGAGTATTTCTTTTAAAATATACAACTAGTATGATTAGTAGAGGTATAGTGTCAAAGTTGAAAGCAGTAGACTTCATTTATTCTCCTTTTGATTTATATTTCTTTTTCTATTTTTAGAACTTTGGAGAGGAGTAAAGTAACAGTCACATTACATGACATGGTCACAGTAATGATCATAAGTCACATGACTCATGGAAAGACATAGAAGGTTCAGGAAGGATGATGTTATACTATATATAAAACATATGTTGACCTTAAGGCAAACACATGGCTGTTTAGGGTAGGCTAGAAGTATTTAGCACAGACTATGAGGTTTAGGTATATAAGGTAGACAATTCTGTACAGAGCTCTCTATTAAGTTCTCTTGTGTTAACCCAATATAAGGTTTATTTGCTTGTCTAATACTAAGGGCTTGAGTTTGTAACATTAGAACTCAATTCCCTTTCCAAAGACTGTCTAATGTTGTAGCAACCACTTGTCACTCAAGGACAAATGATCTCACAATGAGCAAAGCTTTCCAATGGGCTATCAAGTAAAGAGTGGGGGAATTACAAGAGAACTCGACAAGGAGCCCTCGCTGCATTGCTCCTCTATTTATATAAATTACATGTGGTCTGTGCTACAACAATATTACTCCTGCCCTAATGTCTATGTATTGTCCTCATGTCCTATTACTCATCCACATGTGTTTTCCATAAGGCCACCATGCTTTCTACATGTGCCCTGACATCATACCTTTAATCTCCGCTATACATGTGTGTCACAAACTTTATTCAGCTTGTATCTCCACAACCAGTGGACCGATTTTCACAAACTAAGTTGCGCTGGAAAGCCCCAAATGAGAGCTATCTGCACATATGTGGGATGTACAAAAGCAACAACAAATGACTGAGATATCAGGCCATCAGTAGCTGTAAAAGCTTTGTCTGCTAATATCTCATGAACGGCCAAACGGATTCACACGATTGAACTTGCGTTGGGAAGTGCTCATCAATCCGTTTCCAATGATATATGATGCATCTCAAAGCGACAAGTATTGGTAGAGATACAAGCATATCAATGTAGTGACATAATTAGTTACCTTCTAAAATTAGCCTGACAGCTCCCATCAGGTACGAGTTTTGATCATGTGATGGCAACAGCTTGTGTACGGACCATCACTCTTTTGTATATATACCTCTGTGTCTGAGGGCTAGACCTCAGACTTAACAACGTCAATTATTCTTATTGATACTTTCCATCATCTATCATCATCACATCCTTATACTGAACCTCTGAAACACCATTAAGTTCAAGTATCACAACCAGTGAGTATCTTATTTGTGATAATGTGCACACCATGTGTACACCATGAGGAACCCATGTTCCTTGATGTCATCTCCTAACCCTAACTCCATCTCTAGACTCTTCCTGATCCTTCTAGACCCTAAGTCCTTCCAGACCGCTCTAGACTACTCTAGTCTCTATCACATGACTTCCAGGTCACATGCTCTTCATCCATTGTAGACTAATAATTATAATACTTATATATGTCCGGCTAACCCTAACCCTAGCCAAAGTCTGTCCACACTCTCATCTTATAACATCTAACACAAGACCTTCTTACTCTTATTCTCTTCCATCCTTGACCAAAGGGCAACACTGCTCTTTAGTCAAGAAGATATAACTAGGCCCTAGGTTTAAGAAGTATACCAACCAGAAGGGGAAATTCTAGTCATTTGTTTGTATTAAAGCCTACTGGTACACTTCAAACATATTACCTTTTGTGAACATAATCTATACTTTTTTCATGTATCAGCCTTGTATTACAGATCTTCTTGTGATCTGCCTACACAGAGAAACAGCAGTAGTTTTTAAGCCACTACTTAGAGTAGAATGGTCTTCTTAGACCAAAATTGTGATACAAGTTAGTAGTTAGTAGGTTAAAATAGTCAGTAGATGGTGTAGGCAGGACAGAAAGAGTGCCTGCTATCACCTACCGAGATTTCTTTGTCTTCAGAATACAAGTCAGAAGTCAAAACCAGCATAGGTTCTGCTCTTCCCCTAACCATACTACTACCACTACTATTAACTTCCAAAATGAGTCAACATGACTACCCTGTCATCATTAGGCAGTTACAAGAACAGCTTGCAGTACAGCAGGCTCAAATACAAGCTTTGTTAGAAAGAGAAGCAGTAGCAGGAAGAGGGGTCAGGGAAGGAGCAGAAAGAACGGCTAATTTAAATGTAGCAAAGCTACAATTGTTTAATAGGGCCTTGTCAAAGGTCTCAGGTTTTATTACAGAGTGCAAACTATATATAAGGAATAAGTTGGCAGGGGCAACAGTAGAAGAACAAGTGTAGTGGATATTGTCACATGTGTAGGGAGGATCTGCAGATGTGTGGAAAGAGAATATACTAGAAGATTTAGAGGTAGAAAAAGTGGAATATGAATTAGTAGGGGAATTTTTGGTGGAATTAAAAAGAGAATTTGGAGGAGGAGATAGGGAAGCAATGAAAGTGGCAGAGTTAAAGAAATTAGAGCAAAAAGGAAGAACAATGGAAGAATTCATATAGGAGTTCAAAAGGGCAGCAAGAGGAAGTAGGTATGAGGGGAGACTACTGATAGAGGAGTTTAAAAGAGGAATGAATAGGGCAATAAGAAGAAAGTTGATGAAGGCAGAAAACCAACCAGGCTCGATTGAGCAATGGTTCAGGAGGGCAATAGCCCTGGATTGAAATTGGAGAGAAAGTAAAAGGGAGGAAAAAAGACAGAAGAGACAACAAGTAGAGGGAAGAGCTGCTCCTAGACAACAGGAGCAGAGACAGATAATGCCATGACTATCAGTGTGGCAGAGGAGATAAGAAATGCCACCTTAGTGAGTGACAATAGGGCCTGCTCCAATGGAAGAAGTCAAGAGGACAAATACAGTAGTAGTGAGAGAATAGGAGCAGGGACAAGTAATGAGGCCTCCAAGAAGAGACTGTTATGCAATGGAAGTAAATAGGGGGAGGAACTGCTACACTTGTGGGGGATTTGGGTATATGGCCCAACACTATAGAAATGGGATATAGAGAGATAGGGCAGTGGAAGGAAGAAGAGTGGAGTATGAACAATGGGAAAGAGAGGGAAATATTGAATACTCAAACAATTTAAAAGAGGAGGAGAATCTAGAGTCCCTCAACTAGATTCTTACAATAAATTTAATGTATTAGCTAGAGAAATACAAGTTGGTACACCAGAATCAGAGGGAAATAAGAAAAAGGTGGAAGGAAGATTATTGAGAGAGGTCACAGTAAAAATTGGGTTGGAGAGGATTGACATGCAGGAAGGGATAATAGTAGAGACATTGTTGGATAGCAGGGCAATGGGGCTGGTTATGAGCTCAGAATTTGCTAGAAAACAAGGATTTAAACTGAAGAAGTTGGAGAGACCAATACATATAAGGAATGTGAATGGTTTACTTGACAAGAAGGAACCCATAGAACATACAGTAGAGGTAAATATTTGCTATCAGAGACACAGGGAGAGGACCGAGATTGATGTCATAGGAGAGCAAAAGTGGATGGTGATTTTAGGAATGCCGTGGTTAGTATGCCACAACCTAGAAATAGATTAGAGGACAGGAGAGGTAAAGATGATGAGATATCTTGAGGAGTGTGGAAAACAGTGGAGGCCAACTAAAGAAAAATCAGAGTGGTAGAAACAGAAAGAAGAAGAGGCAAAAGCAGAAGTGGGAAAGAAATGAGAGGAGCAAGAAAAAAGAAGAAGCAAAAAAGAGAGAAAACAGTAGAGGTAAGAAGAGTAGCAGAAGAATGGGAAATATGGGACAAAGAGAAAGAGGCAGCAAGATTGAAGGAGGAAGCAAAAAAATGGGTTCCAGAAAAGTTCTACCAGTGGATTAAGGTATTTGGCAAAAAACAGTTGGAAAGAATGCCCACTAGAAAAATATGAGATCATGCAATAGAGTTGAAGAAGAGATTTGCACTGAGGAAGGATAAAGTGTATCTGTTGTCAAGAGAAGAAAGAGAGAAAGTAAGGGAGTTTATTCAGAAGCAGTTAAAGAAGGGATACATATGACCATCAAAGTCACCTTAGACAATACTGGTATTCTTTATGGGAAAGAAGGAAACAAATTGTGTAGGATTACTGGTACTTGAATGAGTGGACAATAAAAAACAACTATCCTCTCCCTTTAATATCAGATGTATTAGAGAACATAGGTATGAAGAAGGTGTTTACAAAGATGGATCTGCAGTGGGGGTACAATAATGTAAGAATCAAGGAAGGAGATAAGTGGAAGGTGGCCTTCATGATACCAGAGGGATCCTTCAAACTGATGGTGATGTTTTTGGGTTAACAAACTTGCTAGCAACATTCCAAGCAATGATGAATGAGTTGCTGAGAGATTTGATTAATACCAGAAAAGTGGTGGCATTTATTGATGATGTTATAGTTGGAATGGATATGGAGGAAGGGTATGATGAGATAGTGGCAGAGGTTATAAGGAGATTGGAAGAAAATGACTTGTATATGAAACTGGAGAAGTGTAAATAGAAGGTGAGGGAAATAGGATTCTTGGAGGTAGTGATTGGGCTGGAAGAGATCAAGATGGAGAAAGAAAAGGTGAAGAGAGTATTGGAATGGCCAACACCAAAGTGTGTCAAAGAGGTACAGAAATTCTTAGGATTGGCAAATTATTACTGCCAATTTATTGAAGAATTTGCATTGATAGCCAGACCTCTGTATGATCTGGTAAGAAAAGACCAGAAGTGGAATTGGACCAAGAAGCAGGAAGAGGTATTTAGAAAATTGAAGGAGCAATTTACAAAAGAACCAGTGCTGGCAGTGCCAGACTTAGATAAAAAAATGAGGATAAAGGTGGATATATCAGATTATACAATGGGTGGAGTTTTGTCAATGGAGTGTAAGGATAGATTGTGGAGACCAGTAGCTTTTCTTTCAAAGTCTTTAAATGAGACTGAGAGAAACTATGAAATTCATGATAAGGAGATGTTGGCAATTGTTAGAGGCTTAGGAAATTGGAGACATCTGTTGGAGGGTGCTAAGTTCAAGTTCAAGGTTTGGATGGACCACAAGAACTTAGAATATTTTATGAAAGCACAAAAGTTAAATCAATGACAGGCCAGATGGGCATTGTACTTGTCAAGATTTGACTTTACTCTGAGACATGTTCTGGGAACAAAAATGAGAAAGACAAATGGACTTAGTAGGTGACTGGACTGGAAAGTAGGAGTAGAGAACAACAATAACAATCAAGTACTTATAAAGGACAATTGGATCTGTAGATTAGAAGAAGTAGTAATAGAAGGACCTGAAGTAGAAATAGTAGAAAGAATAAAAAAAGCTAGAAGTAAGGATGAAGACATAGTTAGAGTAGTAGAGAAGATGAAAAAGGTGAAAGTAAAGAAACTATGGAGAAATGAGTGGCAGATAGAGGGAGATTTGGTATTGAAAAAAGAGAAGATGTACATACTGAAAGATGAAGAGTTAAGAGTAGGAATTATCTGGTTACATCATGATGTGCCAGCAGCAGGACATGGAGGTTGATGGAAGACAGTAGAATTGGTTACTAGAAACTACTGGTGGCCAGAGGTAACAAGGGATGTAGAAAGATATGTGGAAGGATGCAATTTGTGTCAAAGAATGAAAAACAGGACAGAAGAAATGGTGGGAAAGCTGAAGTTGAGTGAGGTGCCAAAGAAACCATGGATGTTATAAACTAAGATCCTTAGGGTTGGATAATAGAACAACTCTTGTATTGAGTAACACAAGAGAACTCGATAGAGTTCCTAGTACAAAGTAGTCTACCTTATATACTACTACTCATGGTCCGTGCTCACTGCTGTGCACCCTACTCTAATGACCATGTGTATGACATGAGACCAACATGTGTTGTTTATGTTGTATGATGTTACT
>JAJOHK020001920.1:0-11126 GCA_022457215.2 Leucocoprinus gongylophorus
TTATTTTTTAAGTTAATAATAATTTTATTTCTAATTTTAAAATCTAACAAGTGATTTTTAATACTATTTATGTTATTTATTTTAATTCTAATAGTTTTTTTTCTAAAACTTTATATTAATAACATTGTTAGTTATATATATATATTTTTAAATTAACAATTTATAATATAGAACATAAAGGCAATCTGTGATAACTACTTAGTAGCTACAGTACATTGATGAACATATAATATAAAAAAGAAAAAGGAAAACAAACCAAGCTATGTTAACAAGATTGCTACATTACTATACTCTACTTTCAAAAGAGTTTCTGTTGTTTTCTACCATACCAATTCTTATTAAAACAGTTATACTAATAAGAACAACTATAACTGTCTGCTTAATGGTCTTCTTTACAATTTATGCACTTGAAGATATGAGGACATGGCTTACCAACCTTAGTAGCTGTATAATTTACTTTTATATTCAGTATTATAAGCTCTATCTTAGCATATTTGGAAATATAAGAGTAACAACTTAGTGTCAAATGTTCTTACTTCCAACAGTTCTTACACTGAGGAACTCTTAGGTTTATGTTAGTTCTATAAACAGTTGCAATAAATTGCCCAACATTAAATTGTCGATTAATGATGTTCTTTACACAAGAACTGCTCTGAGAATTCCAGATGTCTACCCATACTACTATTTTATCAGATTTGGATGATGTTTTGATGACATGAGGTTTTGAAGCCAATATTGCATCCTTAAAGAAATGTGAATCTTTTAAAACATCTTTGATAATATCAGGAGTCATGACTCCTAATTCACTTGAGTATGGAAGTCCAACAATTTTCATGTATAACTTGGACTTGGGGAAATGAGAACTCTTGATGGAATCTAGATTTACATTTTGAATATTCTTCAAGTATTTCTCAATTATTGATAAATTGAGATTGCTAGCAGGTTTATTTATTGTAATGATAATTCCATTGATATTAAATCAAATAAAATCTACATGATTTAAAGTTTTTTAAACACTTATTGATATTAGAAACATGGATGTGGACTGAGTTGACAATCAACTCAGCATTAACTTTGGTCATAGAGATTATGATCTCTCTCCTTGATTGCCCTTTAGTCGTCATGTTGATCTTGGATTTCTTTGTACTTCTACTACTGTTCTTTGCTTTCAACATCTTTTCAACTTCATTAGCTAATAAAGTGGAAAACACTTCTTTCACTTGAATAACATCTTTAATGCTTAACAAGATATTTGCTTTAGAAGCCTGCATATAAGACTTCTTCATAATCATAGGCTTTGGAGCCTTCTTTTCATTTGGTCCAGTTGTTTTACTAGGAGGAGCTACAAGAATGTTTGAATTTGTAGTAGTGGTAAGCATAGAAGGTAATGGCTTCTTTGTCTTAGATTGGTTCAACAAGCCAAGTTTCACATAGTTGTTTAGAATCTCTCACCTATAAGAGTGCAAAAGGTCTTACCATCCTCAACAGGTAGAAGATCCCACCTAGAGGAGTAAATGGCTGTGATAAGATTCCAAAAGCTCTTTGTGACTTGTTTGAATTTTTTAGCAGGCGACTTCTTGTCTACTAGACTACTCTTGATGTAATTGATAATTCTTGAAATTGACTGAGCCATATTGATGGCATCTATCTCAGACATTTCATTTGTTTCAAAGATAGATAATATGTGATGAGCTCCATCTCAAGAACTCAGTATTGAAAGCTGTTTTCCGCCATAGTTTAATAATGAAGGATTAGAATCAATTGACTTTGTCTTTCTCTTTTCTTTTATATCCTTATTATGTAACAGAGCATAAGGTGATGACACGTTTTCTCCTGCTAGAGAGATATAAGGTATAGGTGAGGACTGAACTTTTTCTTGACTTCTGCTAGTGTTTTCATACTAGAGGTATGAGTAGAAAAAGAATTTGCTATAATTTTCTATATACTCAAGATAGTAGTAGAAAGGAAATTACTAGTTATATTTGTTATATTTATAATAATAAGAAAAAAAAACAATGTAATATTTTTAAGTTTATAATTTTAACTTAACTACAATTAAAAATTATATTAATAAAGTTAAATTTAAACAAAGTAAAATAAATAAAAACATTTAAATATAAAAAAAATATTTATTTTGATTTAAAGTTATATATACAATTAATTTTCTTTAAAATTATAAATTTTTTATTATAACTATTATTAATAAATTATTGTTACAAACTTCATTCAATTTGTATCTTTACAACCAGTAAACTAATTTTTACAAACTAAGTTATACTAAAAAACTTTAAATGAGAGCTATTCACACATATATGGGATGTATAAAAGTAACAACAAATAACTAAGATATCAGGTTATTAGTAACTGTAAAAGCTTTGTCTGTTAATATCTCATAAATAGCTAAACAGATTTATATAATTAAACTTGTGTTAGAAAGTGCTTATTAATCTATTTACAACAATATATGATATATTTCAAAGTAATAAATGTCTGATAACTACTATAATAGATAACAGCTTTCATTAGATACAAGTCCTTAAACTTAACAACATTAATTATTTTTATTAATACTACTTATTATCTATTATCATTATTCTTTATACTAAACTTCTAAAACACTATTAAGTTCAAGTATTACAACTAGTTTATTTGTGATAATTATTAATTTATAAGAAAAAAAGATATTATAATTATTTCTATAAGATTTTATATATAAAAATTAGACTTAATAATTTAAAATACATATTTTTATAAATAAGTTTAAAAAATCTTAATATTAAACTAATTATATATTTATAAGTTATTTAGTAAAATAAAAGTTAAAGTTTAAAAATAAGCTTAAAAAAATAACTTAATATTACTAATTTTTATTTTTATTAATATTATTAATAAGTTAACTTTTAAAAATAAAGTTTATATTATACTTGTAAATAAGAAAGTTATAAACTAATTATTAATTATATTTAAAAACTTTATTAAATAAAATAACTTACTAAAGTAAAAATAAAAGTATAAATTTATTAAAAAAGTTATTATAAAGTTTTATTATTTAAAATTTATTATAAAATACTTATATATATTTATATTTTATATAATAAATTGTTAACTTTAAAAAATATTAAAATATTAACTTATTAATATAGTTTATATTAAAAGATAAAATTTACAAAATTAACTTTTTTTTTTATATCAACAATTTATTACATGACGCTCGGTGGCAGACCGTAGTAGTTACTTTTGTAACTATATATAAAGAAAGTACACTAACATGAAATAAAGGAAGAGAGAAAAAGAAAAAGAAAAAAAGAATGAAAAGGATAAATAAAATAAATGAAAGACAGAAAGATTAGCTAGATACAAATGCAAAAGCATTCAGATTGGCCATTAAGAACATTACAAAATGACTCAGCAAATCTCTTCTAGGGTTCCAATATCCATTAAATCTTTGGCACTCATGAAGAATATGTCTTCGTGATTCTATAAAATAATTGGAGCATAGACACAAGATGTCCATTTCAGAGAGAAAGTGCAACCTATATTCATTAATGGGAGTGTGGTTGGTAATGGCTCTCACCATGTGAGCACAAAGCAAGTTGAAATGACCAAAGGCTTGAAGCCAAGGACCATCTTTTGTGTAGTGAGGTTTGATGGGATTAAAATTGTTATCTAATAGATCCAGAAAGTTTCTTCCTTTTCTGTCCAACACTTGGAAAGTCATTTTCCAAAGATTGAATGAATCATCACAATCTATTTTCTTGCAATAATCCCAAGATAATTTGGTTGGGTAGGAAGGCGAGGTTGAGAATGATTTGGAGTCCTTATCAACGTCTGAGTGAAGTCTCTATCTGAGTTTGCTGGGGCATTCCCAAAATTCAATAATGTTGGATTCGTTAGATGAGAAAAAGGTATACAATTCACTAAGTATGGTGGCTGAATAGATTTGATAAGGATACAATCCACTATTGAAGATTTTCTTTGCTGCATGGATAGAGTCGGTGACCACGATGATTTTCGACACGTTATTGATAATGCAAGCTTGATTAATGCCGTATCTAATCGTGAAAAGTTCTGTCTCTATACTTATGACAAAAGAAGTGTGATGGATTGTTTTGACTAAAGGTCGATTGTAAGAGTGAATATGTGAAATAGATGTGGCGATATCGTTTTTGATGCTAGCGTCTGTTGTGATGAGGGCTGTTTGGAAATCCAAGAAGTAGCGAAGAACTATTTCATCAAGTTCTTGACCACGAATCTTGTTATGATTTTTTACTTTTTTGTTGACCAAATTAAAAGAAAAGCAGTTAGAAAATATGTCTGTGATACGATTACCAGAGGAAAATTCAGGATCGATAGGAAAAAACAAAGGGAATATACCAAGGGTTTTGGTATGAGAGTCAGGTAAGTGGTCTTTGATTAAAGATTTTTGACAATTTGTTAAAGACCTAATATTGTGTGGATTGGACAGCTTGACAGAGGGTGGATCATCATTCAAAAGGTTTTTCAGTATGTGATTGTCGGGAAGTTTAAAAGAACAAATAAGCGACCTTTTGGAGATTTTTTGGAGATGAAACCTAATTGGCATAAGACCTGCAAGTGCTTCAATACTCTCCAAAGAAGAAGTTTTAAATGCTCCCAGTATTTAGATGGCAGCCCTTCTTTGCATTTTGTTGAGGATTTTCATATGGTATGATATTGGAGCTTTGTTGTAAAACCACAACTGGAAACTGTATAAGGCGATGGGGAGAGCACAGCATCTGTAGAGAAGACGCTTTTGAAGCGGGTTGATGCCTCGAAACAAATTTCCTAGTAGCCTCATGCATTTGACTGTCAATATAGCTTTGTTAGTATAAAAATTGATGTGCTTATAAAACAAAAGTTGAGAGTTGAAAAGACCATGGAATCTAGTAAAATGGAAAATTTCAGTCTTAGAATGTTCAACAGTAAGACCGAAACTGTCAAGGAGATTTGAAAGAATATTATAGCTACAAAACAGTTGAGAATTGAAAGCAGAAAAAGATTTGTTCTGAACAATAAAAAGACTATCATCAATGAAAGAAAGAATAGAAGTTGGGAGATTGAGATTTTTAAATCTTTTTTCCAAAATATAAATGAAAGGAGAAAGATATAAAGTGGAAAGAATAAGAGATAAAGCAGATCCTTGACCCACTCCTACATTAACCATGAAAGAAGGAGAAATAAAATCATTCCACAAATATTTAGTACATCTTCGGACTAAATAGTTCATGAAGAAATTAGTGACTTTAGGATCCAAACCAGCTTTTTCCAGGATAAGAACGAGAAGGCAATGGTTTAGAGAAGGAAAGAATTGTAAGATGTCAAAAGCAAGGGTACTGGTGGATTTTTCTTTAATCTAACCAGATTGAACGATATGAGTTAGCGTGATGCCAGCGTCGGCAGTAGATTTGAATTTTAAACCACCTAGTTGACAAGAATAAATAAAATTGTTGGCCACAACAGTAAATTGAAGTCTCTCAGCAATAGCTTTTTTGATGAGTTTGCTAAGTATATTGAGAAGGACGATGGAACAAAAAGCTTTCAGATTATCATAAAATTGCTTGTTCAGTTTAGAGATGATGACAGTGGTGGAAATCTTGAAATATTCAGGCCAATGCTCTAAATTAATACAAGCATCAGCGATATTAATGATCTTTGAAAGACAATCGTCGTTCATAAAAATGAGCTTCCAATGGCACTAAGACATTTTATTAGAGCCTGGAGCTAAGGAGTCGGTATATTTGAGAATGGCTGTCTTGAACTCGTGACTGGAGAAAGAGCTCCATGAATGGCACAGTTTGCGCTCAATTTCATTGAGAATATTGATGTCGACTTGATAGTGGAGAACGTTGTTGAAGAAGTTATAGAGAGTATTCCATAAACTATCCAATGAAAGGCAAGGAGAACCGTTGAACTTGATCGCTTCAGTCACGGGGAGCTTTCTTTTCTTAACCCAATTCATTAACTTCCAAGAGCCACATCTACTATTAGCAATCTCGAGAATCTTATTATCAAAGAACGAATGCTTGATTTCTTTGATAGTCGATTTGAATGCCTTCTAGTTTTCTCAACTTCTGGATGCTCTGTATTTGTTAATGGCCGAACTGCAAGACTGCAACCACCATTGCTTCGAATGTTTGGATATTTTTGTTCTTTTTGCAGTCTTGAACCATATTTGCTCAATGATAGAACCAAGGTGGTTGATGACAAGATTGAGATTTTCAACGCTATCAATATTTGAAGTGTCGAGAACTTGGAGATTCAAAATAACATCTTTGATGACATTCTTTTTCTAATCACTTCCAGGAACAACAGAGAGTTTGGTCAATTGAATGATTTTGTCGCCAATTGGGATATCGATAGTAAGCAGCGCATAATTAGAAAATAGGCAATAGTCAGGAAGGATGAAATGGCAATCCAGTTCAGCAGAATTGCAATGTAGAACCATCAAATTGATGACTAAATTAGACTCTCCAACAGTGTCTGAGAATTTAGTAGGACTAGAATTAATAGGAGCTGATAGCAAAAGATTAAAAGAGTTTGCAACTATAATTAAATCGTCACTGATAGAAGAATGAAAGGGAAAGATGGATCCCAAAGACTATCTCTAATATTGAAATCATCCATCATGAGAAGAACATTATTAATGTTGACTTCAGTATCCTTGAGATACTTTAAAGCCGAATGTGAAGAATCGGAATAAACATTTAAAATATAATGACAAACTCCATTGTTAGTGAAAGAAATGATGTTAATGTCTTGATGGTCGAAAGAAGAATCAAAGAAAGCTAAGACGAATATTAACATAAGAAATGACTCTTGGGAAATCATTTTTGTCCTGTGGGCTTCTTGTAAACACGATCCAATTAAGGTGGTGGCAAGAACCAATAAGTGGCTCGCTTTTGCAGTTAGAGGAATAGGGAATTTTCCAAATTTCAGACCAAGATGGTTCTTGGATGAGTAGAATGTTGAACTGAGAGTATGATTTGAGGATAGTATTGGTAATAAGGGAGTTCTTTCGAATGTTTTGAGAAAAAATCTTTAGATTTCAGATAATCATTGAGTGTTCAAGCTGTTCGCTCTAGAACGGATGGAGGTCGATCTATTTTCACAGATCTCAGCATACTTCTTAACATGCCACTCCCTGTGAAATCAATGTCTCCAAAATGGACATGTGTTGGAATTGGCTTGGTGGTCCCCTTTACAGTTGGAATATTTAAAGGAATGGGGGCATGGTTTGCCCTTCTTGGTCTCTAATCTAGGAGGGTTGATTTTATCGTTAGCTTTGCAACACCAACCAAATTCCCTGTAGTGTTCTGATTTGTGTGGACCATTGCACTTGACACATTTAGCTCCTTGAATGCAACACAAAAAGGTGGAGTATCCCCACTTCCAGCAATTCTTGCACTGGGAGACTTCCGGATTCATATTTGCATCTCTAATAGTGGTGATATAATTGCCCACATTGAAGCACCTATTAATAAGAAGTTTAGCGTTTTTTCCACTTTGAACATCCCAGATGTCGATTCAAACAATGGCCATGTCAAACTTAGGAGAGACTTTAATAACTCTCAGTTTAGACGCGAGGGAGATGTTGTTGAATATATGATTTTGCTTGAGGATGGTTTTGACATCAAAAGAAGTAAGTTTCTCCATGGAGTTGGATTGAGGGAAGAAAGGTATGCCGATAATTTTCAGATATGATTTAGACATGAGAAGTCTAGAGTTTTTGACTTGAAGTATATTTACATCATTCAAGTTTTTGATGTAGTTGTCAATGATAGACAGGTTGGACTGTTAGCCTACCTTATTGGTGATGATGATTATGCCAGTAGAGTCCGAGCGAAAGTTCTCTGTTAATGTTAGCAACATGAAGGATGACATATTGTCAGTGTTCATCGGAATGATGATGTGTTTCCTAGAAGGATCTTTAGTAGTCAACTGGATTTGAGGTTTCTATTGGTTTTTTCCATTAACAATACTGTTTACCTAATCAATTTTCTTAACATTCAGGGCAGGAAATATTTCTTTGATTTTCAAAACATTGGATGTTGAAGTCGGCGACTTGGAGGCTTGGGCATATGATTTGTTAGATTGAGAATTAAGAGAACTGTTACCATTATTCTTCTTGTTATTCTCGGATTTCTTGGAATAGAAGTATTTAGAGATAACGTTTATCTCTTTCTTGGATTTGGCCAGAAGAGGGGGAGGGGACAGGGCTTTGTTGATCGTGACCGGACTAGATTTGGAAGAATCTTTCTTTGAATTACCGTTGGTAGAGAGAATACGAGAAGTGAATTTTGACAATATTTTCAACCTAAATGTATTAGTTTTGCAGTTAGTGTATAACACATCCCACTTAGACACATAAACAGATAAAATGAAATTTCATATTGCATCTCCCATACCATCAAGATCGCTGAAATCATTTGCCTTGTTACCATCAACTTGTTTACCTTGGATCTATTTGGCCAAGAAGTTGAGTGAAACTTTAATATTCTTGGTGTCTGATATGAAGTGTTTAATAGAATTATGAAGTGAAATGGGGTAAAAGGATCCACTCTACAGTTCAGGCTCAGTAGGAGCTTGTGGATCATAAAGAAGTTGTACATTAATGATGTCGTCCTTGTATAGGCCATTGGATGGGGTGGCCTCATTACTAACATCTGAAGATCTTATGTTGTTTAGTGTGTTGGCTGTCTTGCCAATCCTCAATGCCTTCTCCTGCTCTATCTCATAAAATAGTTCTTTAGATAAATGAATAAAGGATAAGGAACTTTGCCCTCGTACCTCGTTATTGTTAGTAAAGATACATTCTGACTGATTGTCCATCTCTATGCTTATTTCAGAAAACATAGCTGGTAAAAGTTTTTTGAAATTTGGTTCTATTGTTAAGTTGCTGAGAATAGAAAAGAAAAATGACAATTTATTCACTGACTTTCCAATAGGCATTATTATACAAGATGGTAGTAAGAGAA
Organism: Leucocoprinus gongylophorus; assembly: GCA_022457215.2. Taxonomy (NCBI): domain Eukaryota; kingdom Fungi; phylum Basidiomycota; class Agaricomycetes; order Agaricales; family Agaricaceae; genus Leucocoprinus; species Leucocoprinus gongylophorus. Next base: position 8,994 of record JAJOHK020001920.1, read on the forward strand.
AAAGAAGTGATGTTATAAAATTAACTTGAAATTGTATAGTATATAAATATTATTTTATAGCTAGTAAACTAATATATAAAAATAACAAGATATAATAATATATAATATATTTTATTTTATAATAAGTATTAGTAGAAATATAAGTATATTAATATAATAAGATAATTAGTTATTCATAAAATTAAATTAGCTTAAATAATAAATAACAACTTTCATTAAATATAAGTTTTAATTATATAATAATAATAGCTTATATATTAGTTATTATTTATATATATATATTTTTTTATGTTTAAAAATTAAATCTCAAACTTAATAATATTAATTATTTCTATTAATACTATTTATTATTATTATTTTCTTATATTAAATTTTTAATTAAGTTTAAATATCATAATTAATTTACTATTTAGTAATAATATATTTAATATTTAGTTAAATTATAATATTAATTAAATTTTGAATTAAAAGTTATAAAATAGTAAATTTTATATAAAATATTTGATGTTTAATATTAGAAATATTAAAAACTTTTTATATAAAATGAATAAATATATTTAAAATAAATTTATGATTAAAGTATTATTTATAATTTATATTAGAATAATTTTTATATAGACAACTTTAAAACGCTGTTTAGAAAATTTGTTAAATCTACTTATATTTCTCTTTTTTTTATTTATTTTAGTAAAAATATTTAAAAAAGTTAATAAGATTTCAAAATATTTTAAAAAAAACAATAGCTTATAAAAGAAGTTTTATACTTAAGCTTTTTTTAAATCTTAAAACTTTAACATTGTTATAAATATTTTGTTTAAAAACATTAAGAAAATTCTTAAAAACAATTATATTTTTAACAATATTGTTTTTATTTTTAAGTTTAAAATTATTAAAATTAATATTAATACTATATTTAAAGTCAATTATAATCTTAATATTATTTTTATTTAAGAACTATTTTAAATAATTATCAAATTTATTTCTAAATTTTAGTAACTTTTTAGAATTATTATATATTAATATTAAATTTTTATTCTTTTGATTTTAATTTATAAAAATATTATTAGTCATAAAAATATTTTTCTTATTTTTTTTAACAATAATACTAATTTTTAAATTATAAATATTTATTCAAATTTTTCTCATTTTATTTTGAAATATTTTAAAAATTTTAAAACAAATATTTAAAATTTTTTTATTATAACTGGTAATTTTAATATTTAAAATAGTATATAAAACTTTTTTTTTCTTATTATTTTTTTATTAATAACAATTTTATTATCATAACTAACTTTTTTAACTTAAATTTATTAATTTTAACTAATTAAGTTTTTATTAGATGTTTAAATATTATTAATAAGTTAAACTCAGTTATCAATTTAATATTTCTATATAATAAATTATCTAAACTTAATAATTACTTAATTTACTCTAATTAACAACCAATTTTTAATTATTTTTTTTTTACAGTTTTTATTTTTATTATAAAAGAAAATTATTAACTTATCTAAGTTTTTTATTATAAAGAATAAATACAAATTACTATTAAATACAATAATTAACTATATTTAATTATTAATAATCTTTAAAATATTTAATATTCAACATTATTTTTTATTATAATTAGTTTAACTTAAAAATAACAACTGTTATTAATCTTTTAATTTAAATTAATACATATGTTAACAATATTAATAATATTATTTAAATAGTTATTATCTTTGAAAATTCTATATTATTAGCTTTTTATTTTTTTATATTCTTGAAAAATATTTTAAACATCTTAAAATTTTTATTTTTTTTATTAATAATAGTTTTTTTATTTTTCAAAGTAAATTACTTTATATTTTTAATTAATATTATAATTATTTTTCTTAAAAAGTTTAATTTTATAGTAAAATATTTCAAAATTATAAATATTATTTTGTTAGAGTAAAAATTAATATATTAATAAAAAATTATTTTCTATTAAAAATAAAATCTAAATATTTTTATATATTTTTAGATTATAAAATAGTTTTTTTTCAAGTATATAATGATTTTTAATAACTCAAATTAAAATATTAATTTAATATAAAAGTTTTACAATTTTTTAATTATTTTATCTAATTACTTATAAATTTATTTTAAAGT
>JAJOHK020001921.1:0-11120 GCA_022457215.2 Leucocoprinus gongylophorus
ATTCCTTTACTACCTTTATCTTCTCCTGTTCCATCTTGATTTGTCCTTTTCCTACAATGACTTCTAGGATAGGAATCTCCTTGTTAAAATCACATTTTGATTGCTTGAAACACAAATTGTGTTTCTCTACTATCTTCAAAAATCATATCGTTCTTTCTTCCAGTTCTTTTATTGTCTTTACTGGTATTATAAAATCGTCCATATAGTTTGCTAGTATGCCTTCATACAGTAATTCCCAAAAAATGCTGTTCATTATTCTTTGGAATGTTCCTGGTGAGTTGCATAAACCAAAGTATATTACTTGAGGTTTGAATAGTCCTTTATTTGTTAGGAAAGCGGCTTTTCATTTGTCTTCTTCTTTAATCTGTATATTGTTATATCCCCAGGACTGGTTCAACTTGTTGAAATATCTTGCCTCTTTAAGTTTGTCAATTACTTCCCCAATAAGAGGTAGTGGTGTTTTGTCCTTAATTGTGACCTAGTTTAACTTCCTATAATCTTGAACCAACCATAGGAAGCTGTCCTTCTTTGGAATGTAAAAACATAATGCTGTATATCTTGACTTTGATTCTACTATTAGACCCGCTTTGAGTTGTGTGTCCAACCATTGATTCAAAGCTTCTTCTTTTAATGTCATCGCATAGGCCTTTGTGTTTAATTCCTTGGGTGCTTTGTTTGTTAAATTTATTTTGTGATTCCATTCCTGTCTCTCTAGTAGTTTCTCGAATTTCTTCTTGTTGAATAAATGTGTAAACAGTCAAATATACTCTGGTAGATCCTCTGGATTTGTTTTGTCTGGCTCCTTTCCAATTTCTCTGTTGTCCTGTGTTGTAGTGTCCTTTGTTTCCATTTCTTTTGTCCTCCTAGTCTTGAACTGTATGTCTTCATGTTTCATCATACAGTTTCCTGGACATCTCGTAAACTTGATGGTGCCATTCTTCCAATTAACTTCCAGATTATGCTTGACTAGCCAATCATGTCCTAAGAACATGTTGGTTCCATCTAGGTCCATTACCGCTGCTTCTAGGATTTCCTTGTGTTCGTTGATTTCAATTTCTAGAGGTGCCATCTTGGTCACTTCTCCATTCTTTGTTCTGTTGGCATTAAAAACTTCAAAAGAGAAGTTTATTGGTTTGGTTGGAATCTTCTTATCCTTGACCAATTGTTCATCGATTCCTGTGTGTGTACAACTAGAATCCACCAGTGTCTTTACTTTCAACCTTTTGCCGTTCTTTGTCTTGATGCTTGCTTGCATATTTAATTCTTTCTTTCCCTCGCTAGTTCAGTAATTCGGAATAATATATTTATTATTCTGGAAATTTACATGGATGATTTCTTATACCATGCCTACTTGAGATCATCATCAAAACCCTCCTCCTTTTTGTTGTCTTTGTTATCTGATTCTTTCTGGACTTTTTATTTCTTCATCATCTATTTTCCTTTACAGTCCTTAGCTATGTGTTCTTTCTTGTTGCATTTGAAACATGTTCATGTTTCTTGTTCCTTCTTTTCCGATTAACATTCTTTTGTCATGTGTCTGTACTTGTTACAATTGAAGCACTTTGGCTTCCTGTCCTTGAAGTTTTTATTTGACTTCCCAATGTCCATAGATTGTCCTCTTCCTCCAAAAGTTGTTCCGGTACTAGTTTTATAATCCTGTCTTCCTTCTGTAAATTTGTATTCTTGTCTAACTGAAGTGATTGCTACTTTCTACTCTTTGAGTATCTCTGGTATCGCAATGGGTGGGTATCCCAATATTATTTTGATTATATTGTGTCGAACATTCTTTTTCAACAAAAAGATGGTGTGCAGCTCATCCATATCAGCCTTCATGGCTAACACTTTGAATTCAATCATGAAATCTACTATGTTCTTCTTTTCTTACTTGAATATTTCAATCTTCTATTTAGCATTGGCTGCCTTTGTCTTGTTACTAAACGTCATCTTGAGCTCCTTTACAAAATTGTCCTAGTCCTGGGTTCCTAGTTCTTTGTCCAGCTCATTGAGCTTTTATTGTGTATATATTCCCGCTATACCTCCTCTGAGGTGAGCTAGGATTGCTGTGATCCTATCATTGGTTTCTATGACCCTGTTGCTCTTGAAGAATAATCTGATTCCTCTCCACCAGTCTTCAAACTTCATTTGGTCACCATCAAACCACCCTGGGTCTGGTAACATATTCTTCAGCAATCCTGCCTAGCCATTCTCTTAGCCTGTTATTTCCATTAGTGCTAGTGCTGGTGCTGTTAACATCTCTGTATCTGTTTGTTTGTTGTTTGTACTTTGTTCTGAGGTCTTGATCTGTAAAGATCCTAGTTATTCCAACAATGCTTTGATATCGTCTGTTTGTTTAGAACTTGTCGTGGTTCTTCCTTGTAGCTTCTACTACACATGTTTTGTTCCCAACAGATATCTCTGTCTAATTTCGTCCTTGTGTAACAACCTTAAGCTTGAGCTCAGGTTGCACTTAGGCAAAGACTTGAGGAAGTATAAGGGATAATATAGAAGTGGTAAAGCGTAAGGATACAGGAATGTATCTATGCTATATATACAGTCTTAGAGAATGTCCACGAAGCAACCATGAGGCGTCATACATGAGAAAACAAGATGGAGAAGGTAAGGACTAGGCTAGGTTGCAGTGCCTACTACATGAGGCACTGACTGAAACTACTCTGGCGCAGCCGATCGTCGTCGTCATACTCTTGACCCATATCCATGCTGCATCCAGGAGGTATCGATCATAATAATACCCCCATTTTAGGCTTCATGTCCTCATGAATTAGACCAATACCTCCAATTCTCCTACCACATGTATAGCCACTATCTTTTTGCTAGGGCCTATGATAATTTGATCCTTGTTGTCCATGGCTATGAAATATAGTTTGTGTGGTGGGCCTCCTTGGAACATATGGATTTGGTGCCCGTTTCTTACCGTGTCTGTGTTGTATTTTGATTCCATGAATGCCGCTGCTATTTCCTTCCAAAATATTGGATCATTTTCTCCTCTGGATTTGAAGGATTGGTAGTGTGGTGGTGGTTTGAATAACCTGGTCTGGGATGGTGTCCGTACAAACTTCATATGTTTGAGTAGGTGTTCAACCTCGTCCGTTATGAAGCTAGTGCTTGACAATGATGTTGTTGTGGAGACCTCATAGGGCTTGACTAGTATTATTTCTTCATCTTCTACTCTTCCGCCGTCTTTCTCCATTTCTCTGTCCATATATAACTCCTATATCTCCTTGATGTTTGTTTCCACATATTTGTTTCCTTTTCCTTTGTATCGATCAAGTTCATCTGCCAACCTCCTCTGGATTTGGAATGCCCTATCATCCATGTCGCTCTGAAGTAGGTATTGTATATCTTCTGCCATTTGAGTGATGTCCGTTGCGTTCATGGTTCAATTGTTAATGCTGGCTGTCAGTATGGTTCCTTCCAATTCCGTAATTGTCGTGCCCGCCTCTTCTGCTAACTTCTTCATGTCCTTTATTGCTCTTTGAACGTTGATCATTGCCTCGATTCCTTTCAATGTCTTGTGATACATCCTTGACCAGTCCTTCCACTCTCTCTTCATCACTAGTGCTTGGTCCATGTTGTTGAGTTTTCATGAGATGTATGGGTTAGGGAAAGTGGGTGCTGTAACAAAAGTGTTGTTGTTAACTGGGAAAGACATTTGTTGGAAGTGCTTTAGAATTCAAGTGATTTCTTGGGCTGTCGAACCAGAATTTTACCCCCCCTCTTTATAGGTTTCGACTTGAATACCTTGTCCAATAGTCTTCAACTGCCTGTTTTGCATGTGGCAACCCCATTTCTGCTATCCATTGATCGTGTTCGTCCCCATATCCCTTCCAGTGCACCAAATATTGTGTTCCCCGTCCTTGTTTCCTATGCTTCCGAACTTCTTCTACTTCGTACTCCTCTTCCTCATTGATAATTGTTGGTGGGGGTGCTGGTTCCTTGTGTTGTCCTTTGAACTTTGGCTCCACACACCATGTTAGAAGATCTTTGTTGAAGACGTTATGAATCATCCAGCCTTCCGGAAGTTCTAGTTGAAACGCTCCTGAACCAATGTCCTTCAAGATTTTAAAAGGTCTGTATCTTTTATTGTCCAGCTTCTTTGAGAGTCAATTCGACTGGATATTTTTGTTCTCCAGCCACACATGGTCGCCAATCTTCAAGCCTTGAGGATTCCTTCTCTTTTTGTCGAACTGTCATTTCATGTTCTTCTGAGCTTCTTCCATCGCTTGTGCTGCTTGTTTCCAACTTTCCTGTAGCTTCTTTGCAAATTTTTCTACTCGTGGCAAATTCGTTTGTACCATGAGGTCTCCTTTCCAGGGGTGTCTTCCAAAATTTAGTTCGAATGGCGTTTTCCCTGTTGCCGCATGTTTCTTGTCATTGTAAGCAAATTCTGCTGCAGCCAACCATTCCGTCCAGTCATCCTGTTGATAGTTGATGTAGTGCCGTAAGAACATTCCTATTTCTTGGTTAACTCTTTCTGTCTGTCCGTCAGTTTGAGGATGATATGCTGTAGACAGTTTCCTCTTGGTTTCCAATATTCTTATAAGGTCTTCCATGAATTTCGACGCGAATTGTGGGCTACGGTCGCTAAGGATCGTCTTGGGTATTCCATGTATCTTCCATATTTCATCTCTGTAGATCTTGGCAACTCCTTCTGATGATAGATTTGTCGTTGTCGCCTTTAGTCTAATCATTTTCGTGAAACGATCCACAATTACTAGTATGGCGTCCATCTCGTTCGATTTTGGTAATGGACCTATCATGTCGATACTGATGTCTTGCCATGGTCCTTCTAGGATTTCCAATGGATGAAGTTTGCTGGTTTTTCTTTGATGTTGCACCTTATTTTGTTGACACTTTAGACACCCTTGAATATATCTTTTAACGTCTTCCTTGAGTCCTGGCCACCAATACGTTCTCTTGATGATCTCCTGCATCCTATGTTGTCCTGGATGTCCAACATCTGCTGGGTCATGATGTGCTTTCAGAATTTCCTCCTTGAGGTCCTTGTTGTTTGGAACGTATATCCTCCCTTCCATGTAAACCACATCGTCTTCTTCCCATGCCAATCCATCTTCTCTTTTCATTGCTTGAATGACCTCCTTTTCCTTGGTGTTGTTTCTTCTAATCTTCTTGATTATATTGCTTTCGTCTCTTTCTTTCTTTCCGTTGAATACTTGGATTTCACTTGTACTCTTCCTCAACCATATTTTATCTTTCAGGAGTTATACGTCCTTGTTGTCTTCTTTTGTATTCACTTGGTCCTTTCTTGAAAGAATGTCTGCTTTTGTGTTTGTCTTCCCGGTGATATGTCGTAAAACAAAATTGTAATCCTGCAATTTCAAGTATCATCTTGCTTGTCGTCTATTTAATTTGTGAGGTTCTCGGAAATATTTCAGATTCTCGTGGTCCGTCCAAATTTCGAATGTTTCCACTGCGTCCAGTAGATATTGTCTCTATTTTGCCAAAGCTTCTACGATTGCCAATAGTTCCTTGTTGTAGATTTCGTAGTTCCTTTCTGCTGGTTGCATTGTCCTTGATAAGAACGCAATGGGTTTCCATTTCCCTTCTTGCTCTTGGGAAAGTACTCCTCCAATGGCATGTCCTGATGCGTCCATCTCCACTCTGAATTTTCCTTTTCTCCTGGGTAAAGCTAATACCAGTTGACTTGTGATTTTTTCTTTGAGTTCCTCGAATGCGTCCTGGTGTTCCTTTTCCCATTTCCACTCCTTTTTGCCCTTCAATTTGTTCAATGGTTTTGCCATATGACTGAAGTTGTGAATGAATCATCTGTAGAAGTTGGCAAATCCAAGGAAACTTTCGACATCCTTGATCTTCGTCGGTGTCTTCCATTCTTTTACTGCCTTTATTTTTTCCTGTTCCATCTTGATTTGTCCTTTTCCAACTATTACTCCTAGGATGGGAATCTCTTCCATGTTGAAGTCACATTTTGATCGTTTAAAGCACAAGTTGTGCTTTTCAGCTATCTTCAGGAATCGAATCGTTCTTTCTTCCAACTCTTCCATTGTCCTTGCTGGAATCACAAAGTCGTCCATGTAATTGGCCAACACTCCTTCGTGAAGTAGTTCTCGGAAAATGCTATTCATCATTCTTTGGAATGTTCCTGGTGAATTGCATAATCCAAAGTACATCACTTGGGGTTCGAATAGTCCTTTATTCGTCAGAAAAGCTACCTTCCATTTGTCTCCCTCTTTGATTCATACGTTGTTGTATCCCCAAATCAAATCCAACTTGTTGAAGTATTTGGCTTCCTTGAGTTTGTCGATGACTTCTCCGATTAATGGTAGTGGCGTTTTGTCCTTTATGGTGACTTGGTTCAACTTCCTGTAATCTTGAACCAATCGTAATGAACTATCCTTCTTTGGGATATAAAAACAAGGTGCCACATATCGTAACTTGGACTCCACAATGAGTCCTGCCTTGAGTTGCTCGTCGAGCCATTGACTTAGGGCCTCTTCTTCCTTAATTGTCATTGCGTAGGCTTTTGTGTTTAATTCCCTTGGAGCTTCTTCCGTCAGGTTGATTTCGTGATCCCATTCTCTTCGTTCTGGTAGTTTCTCGAATTTCTTTTTGTTGAACAAATGGGTGAATAGTCGAATATATTCTGGTAGATCTTTGGGATTCGTTTTGTCCAGTTCTTTTCCTATTTCTCCGTTGTCCTGTTCCGTTTTGTCCAATACCGTGTCTTTTGTTCTTCTGGCATTGAATCGTATGTCCTTGTGCATCATGGTGCAGTTGCCTGGGCATCTTGTGAACTTGATAGTGCCAGTTTTCCAATTGACTTCTGGGTTGTGTTTGACCAGCCAATCATGCCCCAAAAACATGTCCGTTCCTGCTAGGTCCGTTACCACGGCTTCCAGTTTTTCTTTGTGTCCGTTGATCTCTATTTCCAGAGGTGCTATCTTGGTTACCTCTCCGTTCTTGGTCCCGTCTGTGTTGAATACTTCGAAAGAGAAGTCGATTGCCTTCATTGGTATTTTCTTTTCCTTGACTAATTGTTCATCTATCCCTGTGTGGGTGCATCCTGAGTCCACTAGGGCTTTTACTTTTAGGTTTCTTCCGTTTCTTGTCTTGATGTCTGCTTGCACGTTTAACTCTCTCTTTCCACCGCTTGCTCTGCGATTTGGAATAATATATTTTTTAGAGGAGTTTACAGGTTTGATCTCTTGTACCGTGCCTACTCGAGATTGTCTCCAAAATCCTGCTTCCTGTCGTTCTTGTCTTCTTCGTCTGACTTCTCTTCTTGTGTTTTGCATATCTTCATCTTCTGCTCTCCTTTGCAGTCTTTGGCGATGTGTCCCTTCTTGTCACATTTAAAGTATGTTCGCTTCTCTCGTTCCTTTTTTTCCGATCGGCATTCCTTTGCCATGTGTCCGTACTTGTTGCAATTGAAGCATTTAGGCTTCCCATCTTTGAAGTTGTCATTAGATTTCCCAATATCCATGGGTTGTCCTCTTCCACCGTAGGTGGTTCCCGTTCCCATCCTGTAATCGTGCCTTCCCTCTGTAGACTCATACCCTTGTCCTACTGATGTAATTGCCACTTTCCACTCCTTGAGTGTTTCTGGCATTGCTATGGGTGGATAACCCAATATCGTTTTGATTATATCTTGTCGTACGTTCTTCTTCAATAAAAAGATGGCATGCAGCTCATCTGTGTCAGCCTTCATGGCTAATGCTTCAAATTCGATCATGAAATCTGCTGTGTTTCATTTGCCTTGCTTGAAGGTTTCGATCTTCCACTCTGTGTCCGCTGCTTTGGATTTGTCGCTGAACGTTGTCTTGAACTCTTTCACAAATTCTTCACAATCCTGGGTGTCGTTGTCTTCATCAAACTCATCGAGTTTCTTCTGTGTGTATATTCCCGCTACACCTCCTCTAAGGCGAGCTAGGATTGCTGTGATCCTATCGTCTGTTCTGTTGACTCTGTTGCTCTTGAGGAATAGTCTGATTTCTCTCCACCAGTCTTCAAACTTTGACCGGTCTCCATCGAACTATCCTGGGTCCAGTACCATACTCTTTGGCAATCCTGCCGATACATTTCCGCCGATTTCTACGGCCATGGGTGCTGGTGCTGTCAACATCTCTGTGTCCGTTCATTCATACTCATCTGTTGAGTTTCCTTCATCGATCTGTAAAGATCCTAGTCGCACTGATAATGCTTCTATGTCGTCTGTTCTTCTAGAACTCGTTTTGTCTTCTCGACAGATAATGCTGTCTTGTTTTGTTCGTAGGTCTTGTTCTACTGCACCTCTCTTGCAAGGTGAGCTCGTCAACGCTTTACCAAATGTAATGACCTTAAGCTTGAGCTCAGGTTGCACTTAGGCAAAGACTTGAGGAAGTATAAGGGATGATATAGAAGTGGTAAAGCGTAAGGATACAGGAATGTATCTACACTATATATACAGTCTTAGAGAATGTCCATGAAGCAACCATGAGGCGTCATACATGAGGAAACAAGATGGAGAAGGTAAGGACTAGGCTAGGTTGCAGTGCCTACTACATGAGGTGCTGACTGAGACTACTCTGGCGCAGCCGATCGTCGTCGTCATACCCTTGACCTATATCCATGCTGCATCCAGGAGGTATCGATCGTAACACCTTGGGTTTGTTCCTTTACACCTCTCTTGCAAGGTGAGCTTATCGATGCTTTACCAAATGTTATGATCTTAATCTAAAGCTCAGGTTGCACTTAGGCAAAGACTTGAGAGTAGATAAGGAATAAATTGGAAGTGGTAAAGCGTAAGGATACATGATAGTATTTATGCTATATATACTAGTGAATAGGTTGTTGCAATATAGAAGCCATGAGTTTAAGACATCATATAACATGAAAAGAACATGAAGAGAAAGTGAGGTGTCTGCTTCTACTACATGAGGCACTGACTGAGACTTACTATGGCACAGCTGTTTATGTTGTCATACCCTCAACCCATCTCCTCATTGTATCCTGAAGGTATTGATCGTAACACACAGGACTTTATCTACATAAAAACTCTTAACATTTAGGGTAGGCTAGATATAAGTGTGCACAAACCATGCACTAGAGGTATATAAAGTAGACACACTTGTACTAGGTAAGTTCTTTTGTGCTAAACAATAATAGTTTTCTCTTCTGACTACACCTTTGGTCTTAAGTTGTAACAGCAAAAGGGTGTGGATGTCAGATGCAGTCAGATAGTATGTGACATGAATCCATTCTATGCTACCCAGTTTGTACCATCAAACTTATTGTTATCAGCAAAGATAGGTGGTGCATTACTTCTGGTGGACATTGTATGTGGTTATGTAGTAAGTTAAGTTGAGTTTGTTGTAAGTTATACTGAGTTGATCATGTGTATGTACTTCTTGTAAAGTTATCACAGCTCAGGGCCCAGAATCTAATAGACTGTAAGTACCTACAATATAATCATAAGTATGAAATGAGCATTCTACATTATCTATATAAGTAGGGTGCTAGTCCTGTCAACAGTCTTGTGGCTTAGGAGGCTCTCTGGAGAACCCAATACCCACTAAGTGCCATACAAGAGAAGAAGTAGGGTCTTGGCATTGTAATAATTCAATAGGAAGATATGTGTATGAGAATACAAGTAATGAGTAGATAAGATGTGAGACTGGTGCGTCATCAATATAGAGGATTCCAGGTTCATTATTTTTGCTACTTCGATCCATCATCCATCGTGCCATACACGAGCTCACTCATGACAGAAGCAGCCGCACTATCATTTCTTTTCCGCGGCCGCGGACAGGCGATGCGCCTTAGAATATGTCCACATGATATAACTTTTCTACGAGAAAGAGTAAAGAGGACGTACAATTATTTTGTGGGGTAGAGGGCCAAGTGCCAAAAGATTCGGCAGTATTTTCCTACGAGGCGACTGGTGAGTAAGGATGCAAGGTGTACAGTAGTAGCAACGGTAGATAGTATCTAACTGGCATGACGAACGTCAAGAATATGATTGGTCGCGTTCATCAAGTGGATTTGCTATCGATAGCGAAAGGTAGTTAGGCATCACCTGAGCCTGCTATGTATGATATCAAGGGCATTACTACGTCCTTCGATACTTGTTTCAACTCGTGTCTCTCCCTCCCTCGCCCGGATGGAAGCTTTCACTACAATGGTCAAGACGATCGCTGTCCTTGATGAGTCTGAACTGAAGGATGGACAGTTGTGTGTTTAAATTTCATCAGGTGGCAAGTATGATCTCTAAAGCTGCTTTTACGTGGTGCAGGAAAGAGGTCGATTTTGAGTCCGGAAAGGTTCTCTTGTCTCGCCTGGGAGATAAGATTCACGCAACAAGTGCTTGGTGCACACACTTCGGTGCCCCGTTGTCTCAAGGTATTCTCACCGCAGACGGACGCGTTCTTTGGTATGTATCAGTTTCACCAGAGATTCCAACACCTCTGAACATGTCCGTGTAGCCCCTGGCACGGAGGTACGTTGACGTCTCCAATAATCTCAGGCTCTCTCTTGATTCCTCAGCTTGTTGGAACGTCTGTACGGGAGATATCGGTATGCTGACATTGATGCCCCTTCGCGAATCGCTTCTTACACTTAGAACAGAGGATGTACCAGCACCAGCAGCGATACATTCATTCAAAGCCAATGTTATTGACGGCAAAATTCATGTGACGGCTGACCCTCGGAATACTACCAAACAGAACATGAGGAAGAATTCTCAGATCTTGACAGAAGATACTTCCTTCAAGAAGGGACTGATAATCGTTGGCGGTGGCTCTGGTGCATTCTATGCGGTTGAGAGTTTACGAGAGGTAATGCTTGGGTTAGAATCTTTATAGTAATTCCAGGACTCACTGTTGTTCAACACTGTAAGCATGGTTACAAGGAACCCATTACTATCATTTCCAAAGAGCCGTATGCTCCAATTGATAGGTGCGGTGCATTTCTGGTTGTTGATACCAGCGTACTGAATATTTCAAATAGAACAAAACTCAGCAAAGCCCTCATCACCGATCCTATTGCAATTATGTGGAAGTCACCAGCTGATCTCAAAATAATGCACGGAACCACTCTTCGCCTTGGAGCTGTACGTTCTCTGACCATCGCTTTTCACACTTGTCTTT
>JAJOHK020001922.1:0-11117 GCA_022457215.2 Leucocoprinus gongylophorus
AGTAGATGGTATAGGCAGGATAGGAAGAGGGCCTGCTATCATCTACCAAGATTTTATCAATGGAATACAAACTGGAGAGTGAAACCAGCATAGGTTCCACTCTTCTGTTATATACATTATCACTGCCCACACTACTACCAGCATCATTATCACCATTACCAGTTGATTCCCCTCCCTCTTATAACACAATGAGTCAACATGACTTAAACACAATCATCAGACAGCAACAGGAGCAGTTAGTAGCAATGTAGGTGCAAATACAGGCCCTACTTGCAGTAGGAGATGGAGCAGCAAGTACAGAGGTGACTAGACCACAAATATTTGATGGGACTTTATCAAAGGTCTCAGGGTTTATCACAGCTTATAGGCTATATTTGAGGATAAAGATGAGAGAAGTATTGGTAGAAGAGCAAATTCAATAGATTCTTTCTTATGTATAGGAAAGATTGGCAGATATGTAGAAAGAAAACACATTAGAGAACTTGGAGGTAGGATTATTGGAATATGAGATAGTGGAGGAATTTTTAGCAGAGATCAGGAAATAGTTTGGAGGAGGATATGAGGAATCAGTAAAGATGGTAGAATTAAGAAGATTAGAGTAGGGAGAGAGAACAATGGAAGAATTTGTACAAGAATTCAGGAGAATAGCAAGAGGAAGTGGGTATGAGGGAAGGCCACTAGTGGAAGAATTTAAGAGAGGAATGAATAGAGCAATTAGGAGAAAGTTGATAGAGGTAGAAAGACCTCCAACAAGTACAGAATAGTGGTATGAGCATGCCACTAATTTGGATGGACACTGGAGAGAAAGCAGGAGGGAAGAAGAGTAACTGAGAGGCAGAAAGGAGTGAGGGGCAATGACCCCTAAACAATCACAACAACAGATGCCATGACTACAAGTGTGACAAAGGAGGCAGAAAATGCCTCAACAGTGGGCAACAATAAGGCCTACTCCAATGGAGGAAGTGGAAAGGATGGATACAGTGATGATACACTCTCAGCAAAGAGTAGAGGGTATGCAAAGAAGCCCCTATGCTATGGATGTGGACAGGAGAGAGAATAGGAATTATTACAGTTGTGGAGGTTTCAGTTACTTAGCTAGGAATTGCAGAAATAGGAGGATAGGGAACAGAATTGGGGAGGGGAGAAGACTAGAATATAGGAAAAATGAGGGATAAAAAAGAATTGAAGGAGGAAATAAAAAGCAGAATTTAAATAGGGAGCAAGACTTAATACTCCTCAATTAAGTCTCAACAATAGATACACAGTACTTAGTAGAGTAATGGACAATACAGCTGGCTATGACCTAAACAATAAGGAAGCATTAAGAGAAGTAACAGTAAAGATTGGGTGAGAGAGGGTAAATATGCAAAAAGGAATAACTGTGGAGGCATTATTAGATAGCAGTGCTACAGAGCTGGTAATAAGTTCAGAGTTCACGAAGAAGCAAGGGTTTAAGTTAAAAAAGATAGAAAGACCTATATATATATAAGAAATGTGAATGGTTCACTCAATAAGGAAGGACCAATTAAGCATATGATAGAGATAAATATTTATTACAAAGGGCATAGGGAGAGAACAGAAATAGATGTGATTGGAAGACAGAAGTAGAAAGTAATTTTAGAAATGCCATGTCTAGCTTGCTACAATTCTGAGATTGACTAGAAGACAGGAGAAGTGAGAATGATGAGGTGTCCAGAAGAGTGTGGAAGGCAGTAGAGACCAAAACAGGAAAAATCAGGGTGGCAAAAACAAAAAGAAGATGAAGCAAAAGAGGAGGCAAAAAATAAGCAAGAGAAAAAGGCAGAGAAAAGATAAAAAAAACAAAAAAAGGAAAAGATGATAGAAGTAAAGAGGGTAGCTGAAGAATGGGAAATTTGGGATAAGGAGAAAGAAGCAGCAAAGTCAGAGGCAGAAGTGAAGAAACTAGTCCCAGAAAAATTCCATAAGTAGATTAATGTTTTTGGCAAGAAGCAGTTAGAAAGAATGCCTACAAAGAAAATCTGGAACCATACAATTGACATGAAGAAAAGGTTTGTGCCAAGGAAGGGAAAGGTGTATCTGTTGTTGAGAGAGGAGAGAGAAGAGGTGTGAGAGTTCATCAAGGAACAACTGAGAAAAGGGTATATCCAACTCTCAAAGTCACCTTAAACAACACCAGTGTTCTTTGTAGGAAAGAAGAACAGAAAGAAGAGAATGGTGCAGGACTATAGGTATTTAAATAAATGGACAATTAAAAATAATTATTCTTTACCTTTAATTTCAGACATAGTAGAAAATATTGGTACAAAAAAAGTATTTACAAAGATAGACTTGAGGTAGGGGTATAATAATATGAGGATCAAGGAGGGGGATAAGTGGAAGGTGGCATTCACAACTCCAGAGAGATCATTTGAACCCACTGTCATATTCTTTGGGTTGACAAATTCACCAGCAACTTTCTAAGCAATGATGAATGAGTTACTCAGAGACTTGATAAATACAGAAAAAGTAACAGTGTTTATAGATTATATAATAGTTGGGACAGAAGATGAAGAAGGACATGATAAGTTAGTGGTGGAAGTAGTAAAAAGGTTGGAGGGAAATAATTTATACATAAAACCGGAGAAGTGCAAATGAAAGGTGAGAGAAGTAGGGTTTTTGGGAGTGGTAATTGGGCTAGAGGGTATAAAAATGGAAGAAGAGAAGGTGAAAGGTGTTTTAGACTAGCTGATATCAAAGTGTGTCAAGGACATTCAGAAGTTCCTGGAATTGGTGAATTATTATCATTGATTCATTCAGGGCTTTGCATCCATAGCAAGACTATTGCACAACATGGTGAAAAAGGATCAGAAGTGGGAATGGATGGAAAGGTAAGAAGAGGTGTTTAAAAAGTCAAAAGAAAAATTTACAAAAAAACCAGTGCTAGCAGCACCAGATCTAGATAAAAAAATAGGGATGGAAGTAGACACATTGGATTATGCAATAGGAGGGGTATTATCTATGGAATGCAAAGATGGAAGATGGAGACTAGTGGTATATTTATTAAAATTGTTAAATGAGATGGAAAGGAATTACAAGATGCATGATAAGAAGATGTTAGTAGTGATAAGAGAATTAGAAAATTGGAGACATTTACTAGAGAGTGCACATTTTAAGTTTGAGGTCTGGACAGATCACAAGAACTTGGAACATTTTATGAGAGCACAAAAGTTAAATCACAGATAAGCTTAATAGGCATTATACTTGTCTAGATTCAACTTTACCTTGAAACATGTCTCAAATACAAAAATGGGGAAGGCAGATAGACTTAGTAAAAGACTAGACTAGAAAGTAGAGGTAGAAAATAACAATGACAATCAGATACTAATTAAAGACAATTGGATTCATAGTTTAGAAGAAGTAGTAATAGAAGGACCTGAGGTAGATATAGTAGAAAAAATTAAAAAAGCTAGAAGTAAGAATGAGGAAGTAGTTAGAGTAGTCAAAGAGATGAAGAAGACAAAAGTGAAGATGTTACAAGGAGATAAGTAACAGATAGAGAGAGACTTGGTGTTGAAAGAAGAAAAAGTGTATGTACCAAAGGATGGAGAGTTGAGAGCAGAAATAATCTGGTTACACCATAATGTACCAGTAGCAGGACAGAAAGGTAGATGGAAAACAATGGAGTTGGTTACTAGGAACTATTGGTGGCCAGGAGTAACAAAGGATGTGATATGTGTCAGAGCATGAAAAACAGGACAGAGAAAGTAGCAGGAAAGTAGCAGGAAAGTTGAAGTTAAGTGAGGTACCAGAGAAGCCATAGATACATCTGATGGTGAACTTTATCACAAAGTTGCTGTTAGTAGCTAGAAAAGATACAATCTTAGTAGTCTGCAATAGGTTGTCCAAAATGACACATTTTGTGGCAACAATAGAGGGAATATTGGCAGAGGGGTTAGCAAGATTATTTAGAGATAACATTTAGAAGTTACATAGGTTGCTGGAGAGTGTTGTGTTGGATAGAGAACCACAGTTTGCAGTGGAGTTGACTAAAAAACTGAATAGAATGTTAGGGATTGAAACAAAGTTGTCAACTGTCTTCCATCCATAGATAAATGGGCAGACCAAGTGAATGAACCAGGAGTTGGAACAGTATCTTTGGTTCTTTATAGACCATAGGCAAAAAGATTGGCCAGAATGGCTGGTGTTGGCAAAATTTGCAATTAACAATAAAGTACATTCAGTGACAAAGATTTCTCCATTCATGGCAAATTATAGAAGGGAGTTGAAAATGAGAGCAGATATTAGGAAGAAGGAAAAAGTGGAGAAAGCAACAGAGTTTGCAGAAAGAATGAAGAAGGTGCAAGAGGAAGCAAAAGCAGCATTGAGGAAGATGCAAGAAGAGATGAAATGACAAGTAGATAGAGAAAGAAAAGAAGTTGAAGAGTGGAAGAAGAGAGATAAGGTAATGTTGAGTATGAAAGATTTAGCATTCAAAGAAAGACCAGTGAAGAAACTAGTAGACTAATATGTAAGACCATATACTATTGAGAAAGTAGTATCTACTAATACAGTCAAACTATGACTGCCAACTTCAATGAGAATTCATCTGGTTGTGAATGTCAGTCAAGTAGTATGGTATAAGAAATAAGTAGAGGGATAGAAAAAGAAAGAGGCAAAACCAATTGAAGTAAAAGGAATCAAAGAGTGGGAGGTAGAAAAAATTTTAAACAAAAGAAAAATAAGAGGAGTAGAGAAGTATTTAGTATGCTGAAAGGGATTTATGGTGGAGCATAACACAGGAAAGAGAAGAGGGTTTAGAAAATGTGTCACAAACTTCATTCAGCTTGTATCTCCACAACTAGTGGATCGATTTTCACAAACTAAGTTGCACTAGAAAGCCCCAAATAAGGGCTATCTGCATATGTGTGAGATGCACAAAAGTGACAACAAATGAGATATCAGGCCATAAATAGCTGTAAAAGCTTTGTCTGCTAATATCTCAAGAACGACTGAATGAATTCACACAATTGAACTTGTGTTGGAAAGTGCTCATCAATCCATTTCTAACGGTATATAATGTGTCTTAAAGCAATAATTATTGGTAGAGATACAAGCATATCAATATAGTAACATAATTAGTTACCTTCTAAAATTAGCCTGATAACTGTTATGACAGATGATAGCTTCTATCAGGTATGAGTTTTGATCATGTGATGGTAACAGCTTGTGCACAGACCATCACTCTTTTGTATATATATTTCTGTGTCTGAGGGCTAAACCTCAGACTTAACAATGTCAATTATTCCTGTTAATACTTTTCATTATCTGTCAATCATCATATCCTTATACTGAACCTCTGAAACACTATTCAGCTCAAGTATTACAACCAGTAAGTATCTTATTTGTGATAAAATGTGAGGGAAGCTATAGAGAAATTTGAGAGAAGAATGAGTGTAGAAGTAAGGAGATAAGAAGAGTTGGATATGATAGAGAAAAAGAACTTTAGGAGGAGAGAGTTATCAGGAAAGTATATGGTGAAGATGTTATATGAATGGAATGATGGAAAGTTTGAGGAGGAATATTTGAGGAAGTTGAAGAGGAACTAGTAAAAATAGAAGTTAGTTCCTTCAAAGGAGAAACTTTGAGAAGGGGGTAATTGTTATAGCGCAAGGATGTGGACAGACTTTAGGGTTAGGGTTAGTGGACAAGAATAGGACAGTAGTTAATTATTAGTCTACAACGGACATAGGGTTAGGAGATAGGCACGTGACCTGGAAGTCATGTGATATAGTCTAGAGTAGTCTGGAAGGACTTAGGGTCTAGAAGGATCGGGAAGAGTCTAGATGGAGTAAGGTTAGGAGATGACGTCAAGGGACATGGGTTCCTCATGGTGTGCACATGGTGTGCACATGTACAGCGGAGATTAAAGGTATGACATCAGGACACATGTAGGAAGCATGGTGGCCTTATGGAAAACACATGTGAATGAGTAATAGGACATGAGGACGATGCATGGACTTAATATAATGTTGTAGCACGGACCAGGACAGAAACGTATATATAGTGGTAGATAGAGTAGGAGCTCCTTATCGAGTTCTCTTGTATCAACCCGGTATAAGGTTTAGCCTCTTGACCAACTCTAAGGTTTTGAGACTACAACAGTAATGTCAAAGATGAAAGTGGTAGACTTAATTTATTTTCTTTTTCTTTTCTATTTTCATTTTTTATTTTTTATTTTTAGAACTAGGGTTAGGATTAGAGTAACAAGACTATACTGTCACACATTAGTTATATTAAATGACACAGTCACAAGTCACATGATGCATGGAAGGACATAGAAGGTTCTGGAAAGATGATGTCATATAATGTGTGTAACACATGTTAATCTTAAGGCTAACACATGACTGTTTAGAATAGGTTAGAAGTAGCTAGCATAGACTATGTGAATTTAGTATATAAGGTAGACTATCTTGTATAGAGCTCTCTATCAAGTTCTCTTGTGTTAACCCAATATAAAGTTTACTTTCTTAACCAACTCTAAGATTTTGAATTTGTAACAGTGTACTTTTTTATCCTAACCTATTCTAAAGTATAACTAAGACCTTCTAACAGGTTCTACTATGTTCTATGATCATGTGACTGTGTGACATGATGTCATGCTTTTGTCACACTTTGTAACTATGTGATAGTCACATATGATATCACCTTTCCCATCCTACTTAGGTTCTTTTTTAGAAACTACTACTACTAGATAACAGAAAAGATAAAATAAGACTAAGCCCTTATTCTAAGGTTCTGACATCTGTATCTGAGAATTAGATCTCAGACTTAACAATATCAATTATTCTTATTGATACTACTCATCACCTATCATTACTATCTTCTTATACTGAATCTTTAAACTACTATTAAGTTATCTAAGTTCAAGTATCATAATTAGTGAGTAGCTTATTTTGTGATAAGCAATTACTAACTAAGATGGTCAATAGTATACTAAGTAGTCTTACAAGATAAGAATCTTGTGAAAATCACAAGAAAACTTGACAAGAAGTCTCTGATGTATTGCTACTCCATTTATACTATAGATATATAGTCTATGCTAGTGAAAAATAGCTCTATTCTAATGTTCATATTGTTGAAAGGAATAGAGTGCACAGTAGCATGGTGTAACTGACAACTACTTACCTATAGTATATACTTCTATAAGGAGCTGAGATAGAGCAACAAAGAGAGACAAGTTGTATTGTTAGAAGTAAACACAACTACATAAAATTTTTCTATTGATTATATAATTAGAACTATGTGCTTACTAAGTGGAGTGCTTTGCAACACTCCCCCTTACTTAAAACTTTAGCTATTAAGTGATAGAAGTACAAGTAGATGAGCTCAGAGTATCTCCAAGCCAAGAGATGGATGAAAACAACTGAATAGAACTTGGTCAAGGTTTTTAGTCAAAATAAAAATATCAGCAGGGTTTTCTTTCTCATCAATGTAATATAATTTAACTTGTTTATCCTCAATTAGATCTCTTATATAGTAATAGCAAATATCAATGTGTTTGGATTGCTTTTCTTGTATAAGGTTAGATCTCCAGAAAAGTAAGCCATAATTATCACCATAAATATGAGGAGTTGAAACATTAAAACTAACCTTATTGAGAAGGCTTCTTGTCCAGGCAAGCTGATGGCCACAATCAAAGAGGACTGTGTATTCAGCCTCAGTTGAAGACAGAGCTACTGTCTTTTGCTAGTAGCTCATTCAGAATATTACTTCTTGAGCTATTAGAGTAAAGTAGCTAGTCATAGATTTATGTAATTCTGGATTTTGTACTCAATATGAGTCAGAGTGAGCTACAATAGACTCATTGCTGAGTCTATTATAGACTATTAGATATTTGCAAGTATTGAGCAAATATCTATAGAGTGTTGTGGCAACCACTTATCATAATGACAAATGACAGCACAAATGAGTAAATCTCTTAGATTAGATATAATATGGGAATTTCACAAGAGAACTCAACAGGAAACCACAACAGTATTCTACTGACTATTTATATAAAGTCCTATGGTTCATGCTATGACTTCTCTATGCCTACCCTAATGTTCATGCCCTATCCTTACATCCATTACTCATCTGTCTCATATCCTATTACTCATCCACCATGCATCTACCTCAAGGCCAGCATGCTATATACATGTGCTCTGATGTCATACTCTTTTAATCTCCATTGACCATACATATACCATGTGTACACCATAAGGAACCCATGTTTCTTGACATCATCCTATCTCTAGACTCTTCCTGATCCTTTTAGACCCTAATTCCAGACCACTCTAGACCACTCTAGGCCTATGACATTATGTCATATGACTTCCCAGTCACATGCCCTCTCTCTCTTGTTATAGACTAATAATAATACTACTACTATATCTATATCTTATCTGTCCTAACTCTAATCCTAAAGTCAGTCCACACTTTTGTTTTATAATACAGAGGTACAATCCTGCTTAATAATGCTTATTTAATGGATTTTCCATCTGTTGAGCAAGTTTGACTACAACACATCTTATATCAGGATATAAGCCAATTATCAGATACATTAGAGATCCAACTATTTGCTAGTACTTTTGACAAAAATTGGGATCATACTATTTATCATTAAGTTTAAGTATATAGCCCAATGGGAGTGAAGTACTTGTTAGGTTGGTTGTTATATTGAATTATGCTAGAACTTTGTTCAAGTACTCAGACTGGTCTACAAAGATCTTTTGATTCTTACAGTGATGATTTATGCATATCTTAAGAAACTCTTTAGTTTCTCCAAGGTCATAACATTTCTATTTCATCATAAATTTTTGCTTCAACTCTAAGAGAAGCAAGGAATTTTTTGAATCTATAAAGCAAACATCATCAACATAGACAATTACTATGACAAGCTCTCTAGTCTTTTTGTCAATAAAGTAATACACACCAGCATCAGATTTGCATTGCTTAAATTCTAGAATTAATATTGACTTAGTCATAGTCTACCACCAAGATAAGCTAGCTTGCTTAAGGCCATACAATGTTTTGTAAAGTCACCAGACTTTCTTTTCTTTGCCAGGTAGCCTAAAATCTTTAGGCTGATCTATATATATTTTCTCATCCAGATTACCATAAAGATAGATAGTTTTTACATCAATACTATGGATATCCCAATCTTCAAGAGCAGCAACAGCTAGGAATAAGCATGCTATCTCATAGTAGACAACTAGAGAGAATAATTCATCAAAGTCAATTCCCTTGATCTGAGAAAATTCTTTTACAACAAGTTGAGATCTATAACGATCATTAGACTTAATGTTGAATACCCACTAATTCTTGATTGCTTTTCTTTTCTCTTCATAGATATTTCTATCCTTAAGTAATTTTAGCTTCTCAAGACAAGACTTAAGCCACTTCTTTTGAATGTCAGCTAGTAATCTAGTAACATCTCCAAGGTTTTTGGGAATTGGGCAAGACTCTATTGCACATTGTGCTAAGAAAAAGCAAATTTGCTCTACTTCCCCTTCTCTTGTAAGGCATGCCAAGTAGCTAGTGATGACTAGCTTAGCTAATTCACCTATAGGAGGTAGAGTGTTCATTCTACTCTTATTATTATTAACAATGATTGGATGTTTGCCTTTCCATTGAATGTTATATAGGGTTTTATCTCAATAATATTGTCAGATGAGTTGTATGGGTAATTAACTCTATTTATCCTTACTGTTCTGTGCAGTGAATTATTAGAGAAATATTGTATATTCTAATAGATTCTTCATGATTTCTAACAAGCATTTTCATGCCTATTATAGACCATGTCGGAGTTGGGAAACCTCTCTCTTAGCTGCCATAAGAGGTTTCACAGGATATTGGTAGGATGTTCTTGTTCTCCATAAATATTTTCTTCTCTGAAAGGTATCTGAGTTTGACACTTAAATCTTCTTAATTCAGAACCTTCTTGTAGTGTTTGCAGAACAGGTTGCAAAGGTCATTAAGGGCTGGGTGGTAATATCTCAACATCAGAGTCAACATCATTTATCTCTTAAATCTCTACTATGGGCTTTTTAGGCTCTAGAGTAGGTGGGGG
The DNA here is from genome assembly GCA_022457215.2 of Leucocoprinus gongylophorus. Lineage (NCBI taxonomy): Eukaryota > Fungi > Basidiomycota > Agaricomycetes > Agaricales > Agaricaceae > Leucocoprinus > Leucocoprinus gongylophorus. The sequence continues at coordinate 10,070 of JAJOHK020001922.1, forward strand.
GAAAGTAGACTTATAAAGAAGAGAAGGTAAAGGAGAACAAGTAGGAGAATTGTTTTGGATGAAAGGAATGGGTGAGTGTGGAATGGGTACTGGAGCAGATCCATCTTTTCCAGAAGTGTTAGGTGCTAACGACTCTATCTCTGGACTTGTTTTGTCTAATAACTCATTATATAGTTTGCACTCTTTTATATGGGAGTTAGTGCATTTAGGAAAAAGTTCCTCATCAAAGATAGCATGTGTGGAGCAGAAATTGATATTTTCTTGTATAAAGTGATGTTAATTGTTCTCATATCTAATGAATACCTATCTATTGAATTGCATACTAGATGGGTTGATCTTGGCTCAACCCATCCACATCCATCCAATTCTGTCCTCATCAAAGCTCTCATCCGAACTCCGTCTTCCATGCAATCATCACGGATAAAATTAGCGAGTGTGAATTGCCTCTAACAGTAGCATGGTATACAACAGGACATCTTAAGCAAAAAGAGCGAGGGACAAAAATAAAATACTGAGATACCCAGTGGCGTTGATGGACCACACACCAGCATATTCTAATACATCACACAACTGGGCTAACCAGAAACAACTCAGTAAAGCTACAGAAATTGGAAAAATGAGCCAGCGGGAAAAAATAAATGGCTGTAATGTGATCTGCCACTTATATTCATGTCATCCATATGCGTCTCAGTCCAAGGCTCGACAACACTCAACACTGTTGACAATGAATACTCTTGATCGAAATTCCTCGTGAGTTATTGGGACAGATACTTGAGTACTGATTTGAGTGGTTTCTACCCTATTCCGATTCCACAGTAAAGTAGTGAGCTTTCCCTCTGTATCCTCCTTCCATCCCCTCCTCGTGGTAACTCTGTGTACGACAAGAAGGTAGGCAAGTAACTGTAATAATTAATACCTTTATTGGAAGACAAGAAAGGCTGATTTTGCTCACCTGTGCAAAGGGTTGAGTGTTATGGAAAATCATATTGACAGCGAGAGTGACTGCATTCCGGGCAGTTAAGTTGACAATGAGTTGGTCAAATAACCA
>JAJOHK020001923.1:0-11115 GCA_022457215.2 Leucocoprinus gongylophorus
ATTTCTTTTTTTTTCTTTTCTTTTTCCTTTTCTTTTCTTTAAATTCATTTTAGTTTTTTTCCCTTGTACGTAGCTACGAAAGTAGTTACCACGGTCTTCCACTGCGAGCCGTGTAATAAATTGTTGATTAAAAAAAAAAAAAAAAAAAGCCATCTCAAATAGCACCAATATTTTTTGTAGGAAAAAAGGATGGTAAAAAGAAGATGGTGCAAAAATATAGGTATTTAAATAAATGAACCACTAAAATTAATTATCATTTACCTTTGATTTTAGACATAGTAGAAAATATAGGCACAAAAAATGTATTTACTAAATTAGATCTATAGTGGAGGTATAATAATATACAAATAAAGAAGAGAAATGAGTAGAAGATGGCATTCATGAATTCAGAAGGGTTGTCTGAACCTACTGTGATGTTCTTTGGGCTTAAGAATTCACCAGTCATGTTTCAAACAATGATAAATGAATTCCTGTGAAACTTGATTAATACTGGAGAAGTAGCAAGTTTTATTAATGACATTATAGTAGAAATAGAGGAGAAAGAAAGATATGATGAGGTTGTAGAAGAGGTAGTAAAGAGGTTAGTGGAAAATTATTTGTATGTGAAGCTAGAGAAGTGCAAGTAAAAGATTAGAGAGGTAGGGTTCTTGGGAGTAGTGATTAGACTAAAATGAATGAAAATAGAGCAGGAAAAAGTGAAGACAGTATTGGATTGACTAACTCCTAATGGAGTCAAAGATATTCAAAAATTTAGAACTTGCCAACTACTATAGATAGTTTGTCAAATACTTTATGTTTATAGCCAGACCATTACATAATCTGGTGAAGTGTCAGGTGCAGTTCACACTGGGGTGGAAGTCTACAGAATAGACTCAGAGATGAGTAGACTTGTGAAACGACCTTGGCTTCAGCTTATATGCTGTACTGTCTGTCTGCTGCATGGTCACAACTTCAGATGATGGGAAGGAGTCCAAGATGGGAGTGAGTACTGATTGGTGTGTCACCGTTGGACACTAGAGATCGAGTTCAATAAGAGATTATCTTTGTTGATTATCAGACTAGCAAATTACAGTATAACTACTAGTCTTATATACAAACTGATAGTATAGGAGATGCTCGGGGTTTTAGTAGTAATACTCCTATTACCCCAAGTGGAGGTTTCAGTGTTGAGACACTGACAGGAGTAACTCCGTCATGGAAGACTGAGTTGGATAGAAGTATCTCTGCCATGGAAGATGGAATACCCAGATGATTGCAGCACCGCCATAAGACATGTTGCGAAAAAGGTAGCTGTCATAGAAGGCAGGCTTGTATGTTTGGAGGTGATCCCACCATGGGAATGTAGTTTCCAGACAAGTGGACTTGTATATGACAGTATTCTCCCCTTAGAACTGAGCCTTCAAAGTCCTATTGAGTTTATTCAAAGTCCTATTGGGTTTATCTGAGAATCCCATGATAGTACCTAGTTCAACAATATATAGACAGAAAAAGGAAGTTTTTCACTCTTGTTTCTATATCATTATGTCTTCCCCTGCCCTCTCCAACATTTCTCAAAATAATGCTGAGATTCTGGAAAAACAGCGGCAAGAGATGCAGCGGAGGCATGAGGAGGAGCAACAGCTTCTAGCCCAACTGGAAGAAGTAGCAAAGTGACATTGGGCTAAGCATGCGGCTCAGAAGGCAAAGAGGGAAGCAGAGGAGAAGGTCTGGGAGGAAGCTAAGAGGCAGAGAGTTATGGAGGAAAAGAAGAAGAAAAGGAGGATGATGGAGTACCTCTAATGACTCTGAGACAAGGTGTTAGAGGAAGAAGCCACCCTATTGGAGGGGGCTGAAGTATCCTAGATCATAGGGTCCAAGTACAAGGAGGTTGCTGCTGGAGGTGAGGAGGGGCAATGGCCCTCCAAGAAGGCTAGGGGGAAGCAACTAGGGAAGTACCATAGGGGTGCTGCAGTAAAAATGGGGGGTGCTAACCTATGCAAAAGGTGTGTATGCACCAGGCAATCCTGCCTGGTGCATCCCTCAAGGTGAGTAATTAATAATTATACTTATTATTATTTTTTAATAATTTCTCTTTTATAGCCGATCTCTTGTATGTGCCAGGTGCATCACACTCAAGCAGCAGTATGTACCCCACACCAATATCAATATCCCTGCCATGATCCCCACTTATGGTAGGGTTCTAAGTGCCATCAAAAAGGCACTCCAGGAACTCATAGAGGAGTACTGAGGAGTTAGGAAGTCTCTCCGGGACTTGGTAGAGGGCCAGAAGAGAAATACAGCCCAATTGGAGAGGATTGGGGCCATGATGGAGCGGAAATGGGGTTCAGAAGGAGCAGTTGGAAAGGAGGAGAGTGGGGATGACATGAAGAGGTCTGAGGATGGCCCCAGAGAAAGTCAGGAGGAGGAGACTCTATTGTCTGCCTCCTGTTAGATTAGTGGTTTTGTTTTTTCCCCTTTCTAATAGAATTTCATTCTCTGTGAATTAGATGTGTGAGTAAGAAAAAATAAGAATTAAATGGAAAGAGGTTTGAAAGTTCTGAGAAGAAAAAGTGCGCAGAGGCTGAGAGTTAATGAGAATAAGCGGACAGAATATACTAAGAAATTAATGAAAGAAAATCCCCATTGGGAATGCACAGAGGCAGGGGACAAATGCAGCAGCATGATCAGGACAATGGGAGAGGACCAGGCTTGGCAGGATATGTGATGTGGAAATCAGATACCAAGTCAGCAGCATGAGAAAGTTTGGATGCGGGGATCTATTCAGATTTGTCTCCAGTATCTTCATACTCTAACCAGATCACCTTGTACAGGAGTTTACATGCCTATCAACGATCGATTTTTGAATCTACTATCTGAGAAATTTCATATTCAGATTCCCTGTCAATTATAACTGAAGTGGGGGCCAGCTGTATTCTCTCAGAGAAAGTGTTGGATGTGGTGGGTTCAAGCATGGACACATGGAAGACTGGATGAACAGAACACATGGACTCTGGAAGACGGAGGGTGAATGATAGAGTGCCAGGATAAGAGATGATTTTGTAGGGTCCAAGATATTTTTCGGAGAGTTTCTTTGAAGGCCGGATGGTTCGGAAAAACTGAGCCTTGACAAAGACTTTGTCACCTACTTTGAAATTAGGAGCAGGGGAATGTTGCACATCAGCAGACTTCTGATAACGCTGTTAGGCCACAGAGATTTCAGCTTTGAGGGTACTCTGTAATTCATCAAGATCTATGGTGAAGTTGCGGGCTTGGGAGGAAGCAATATCACATTTGGGGTGAGCAATGATGTTCAGATGATATCCCTTATTAGTGAAGAAAGGAAAAACACTAGTAGTAGCACTTGGAGCATTATTGTAAGCAAACTCCGCAAGAGGTAGGAGTTCAGACTAGTTGTCTTGCTGGTAGTTACAATATACACAGAGGTATTGCTCGAGAGTCTGATTTGTGCATTCGGTTTGTCCATCACCTTCAGGGTGGTAACCTGAAGTGAAGTGAAGCCGCATGTCGAGAGCAGTGCCTAAAGATCGGAAGAAGTTTGACACAAACTCCGAGCCTCTGTCAGAGGTAACATGGGAAGGAATGCCATGCTTGGAAAACACATGAAGGACAAATAGACATGCTAAGTCCGCAGATGTGATGGTGTCGTGGGCAAGGATAAAGATTGCCTGCTTGGTGAGCCGGTCGACTATGACCAAGATAGTGTCAAACCTGGAGGATGACAGAAGTTTCTCAATGAAGTCCATAGAAATGGAATTACATGATCATTCAGGGATGGGGAGTTGTTTGAGGGATCCGTAGGGCTTGTGATGTTGTAGCTTGGATCGCATACAAGTGACACAGGACTTGCAGAATTGTTGTACATCAGCACAGAGACTGGGCCAGGAGTATCCATGGCGGACTAATTCTAGTGTTTTGTTTTAACCAAAATGTCCAGCAAGGATGTGATCATGATTGTACTGGAGAACACATGTGCAGAGGTTACCAGCAGATGGTACATAAATTCTGTTGTCGAGGAGGAGTAGACCATTTGGGTCCGTAGACCACTGGCCATCTGCGGAAATATATTTTGTAGCGATTGGGTCACCAGGGAGAGCCGATAGGATGTCTTGGTGTAGGGTGTCCAGATCCACGACTGTAGCTGCACAGAGAGAAGGGAAAAGAAGGATGGTAGCTTGTACGGAGGCTGCAAATTGTTTTTGAGTGAAGATAGGTTTGAAGTTGTGAGAGTTGACTGTAGCATAGCCAGTATTTCCCCCTATAGGATAGACATCCCATTGTCTAGTGAGAGCATCCAGTTTAGTGCCGAGATGGCCAGGGCGGAACCTGATGACAAGATTGAACTGGAAGAGGTACTTGGACCACCATGCTTGCCTCCAGGTCAGTACCTTGGTAGTAGAAAAATACTCAAGGTTCTTATGATCTATAACAACGTCAATGGGATAGGCTGGATCTTCCAAATAGTGCCGCCAAATCTTGAAGGCTTCAAAGATGGCAAGCAATTCCTTGTCATATGTGTCATAGTTCAACTCCGCCACAGTGAAAGTGCGAGAGTGAAAGGCAACTGAATGAACTTCATTATCTTTGTTAACAATGGAGAGGATTGCAGCAAGAGCATAGTCCAAGGCATTGGTTTCCACAATGAGTTGAGCATCGGGAATCTAATGAGTAAGAATAGGAGTGGAGGTAAATGCTTTCTTGAGAGAGTTGAAAGCATCTTGACAGGAGGAGTCAAACTTCCAAGGAATGTCCTTCTGGGTGAGGCGTGTCAATGGAATGACAATGTCCGAGTAGTTGAAGATGAACCGGCAGTAAAAGTGAGCGAAACCTAAGAAGGATTGAATATTCTTGACTTTCTTGGGTTCTGGCCAGTCTTGAATAATCTTTACTTTATCATCAGACATGGTAAGGCCAGAAGGAGAAAGAATGTATCCTAGATATTCTACTGACTTGGAGTGGAATTCATATTTCTCTGCTTTGGCATAAAGACCAGTCTTGTGGAGACACTTGAGTACTTCTTTTACATGCTGGTGATGATTGGACATGTTATTCGAGTAGATGAGTATGTCATTCAGATAGATCATGACACAAACATCCAAAATGTCAGAGAAAATGTTATTCATGAATTGCTGGAAGGCCGCAGAAGCATTGGTAAGACCAAAGAGCATTACAGAACATTCAAATGATCCATAACATGTCCTAAAGTTAGTCTTTCATTCATTACTGTTGGCAATGCAAACCAAATGGTAAGCATGGCAAAGATCTATCTTTGAGTAGACCCAAGCTTTGTGAGGTGAGTCCAGTAGATTGGAGATGAGCGGAAGTGGATAGTGATCCTTCTTGGAGATGCAGTTAAGTCCACAGAAGTCGATGCAAAGGCACAGTAAACCATCTTTTGTTGTAGCAACCACTCGCTGGAATGGCATTTGTAGTATGTTGACTTCAGCAAAGCTCTCAGTAGGCTATCTAGTAGTGGAAATTACAAGAGAACTCAACAAGGAGCCCTTGCTGCATTGCTCCTCTATTTATATAAATACAAGATGGTCCGTGCTACAACAATATGTCTACCTCATGTCCTATTACTCATCCACCATGCTTCTACCTCAAGGCCACCATGCCATATCCATGTGCCCTGATGTCATACTCTTTAATCTCAATTACCATGTGTGTACCATGTGTACACCATGAGGAACCATTGTTCCTTGACATTATTCCTAACCCTAACTCTCATCTAGACTCCTCTCGATCCTTCTAGACCATTCTAGCCTCTGTCACATAACTTCCAGGTCATGTGTTCTCCATCCATTATAGACTAATAATAATACTATCTATCTATGTCTGGCTAACTCTGACTCTAGCCAAAGTCTGTCCACACTTTCGTCTTATAACATCTTTCTTCTTAACAAATAAGACCGGTGTACCATGCAGAGATGAGGTTGGTCAGATGAAACTCATGTTAAGATTTTCCTTAATAAATTCCTTCAGAGCCTCCTGTTCAGATGCTGAAAGAGAGTATATAGGGCCAACTGGAGGTTGAGCACCCTTTTCCAGATTGATTTTAAGGTCATAAGGACGATGAGGAGTGAGAACTTCAGCTTTAGTTTTGCTGAAAACATTGGCAAATTCATGATACTCAGAAGGGACATTGGACAGATTAGGAGTTTTTGCAAGTTTTGTGGAGTTGGCCTGAATGTCTGAAGAACAAAGATAGAGTTTGAAATTGTTGGAGCCCAGAAGTTTTGATGTATGCAAGAATGCTGCAACACCAATGATAGTGATGTTAGATCACTCAGAGTTAGACACAGAGGTCTCAGATGCAGGTATGGAAACTGCAGAGTCCGATGATTGCAGAGGGGTGTCCAAAAAGAATAGAAATGCCAATGGTGTGTTGGCCATGACACAAGAAGAAGTGAGATTTTCCTGCAAAGATAGATGGAAGTTTATCAACCCATTTACCCAGTCAATCAGCAGATTGTGTTGGATGAGCCAGTTGTATCAAAGGACCAAAAAGTAGGAAGAATCAAGCAGAGTGATATAGAAGTCCAGATTCATACAATCACCAGTGGAAAAAATTATGGGCAAGTTGGCAATTTTGGAGATGGTGCTGTTTGATGAGCCATCAAACAAGCGGAGAGCAACTGGAGGAGTTGCAGATGTCTTCAGGTGGTGAGTATCCACAAATTCAGAGTTTACAAAACAATGAGTAGACCAAGAGTCAACAAGAGCTTGGAACAGGATTTTATTAAGGTAATCCTGACCAAGGATCAAGAGAGAAGTAAGGGAAACAACAAGTGAATGTGGATTGGAAAGAGCGGATGCATTGAGTCAAATCAGACTCGTTGCTGCACAGGGGAGTTCAACGCAACCCTCAGTCTGTGCAAAGTCCTGGGGGTCGCTCTCTATTTTTCTGAGGGTTTCTCGGAAGCAGCTACCAGAGTATCAGCAGTTGCTGAAGCACTGCGGCCTTTAGGAGAGACTGTGGTCTGCTTCTTGGGACAGAAGTTTAGCTTGTGGTCTCCTGCACCGCAATAGAGGCACAGATTGTTTTTGAGACACTTCTTGTGCTTGTCACTGGTCAACTTGCCATTGCTGGCCAGCTTTGAAGAGAGGTCCACCCACAGAGTGTTGGGTTGCTTCTTGGGAGCAGAGAATGGAGATAACTTAGGAGAAGAGTTCTTGGTGGATGAGGTTGCTAGAGCTAAATTTGCCTTGTTCTGGGAGGCTGTGGCAGGGCCGGAGGTGGAAGCTTTTCCTTGCTTCTGAAAGTGAGACTTGAGGGCCTCTTTCTTTGCCTGCCTTGCATGATGGCGTTTGCAGTCTCTTTCCCAGTAGTGATGATCAATGGTCATTGCTAAAGCATATATATTCTGGAACAAGGTGGGTTTTCCTTGTTCCTGGGTAGAGATGGGATCCTGGATCTGATTGGAGAGCCTCTGGTAATAGTGATGGCATAGAATACTGTTCCCCCAACCTAATTGTAAGGCATAGCTATCATATACAAGTCCACCTGTTCGGAAAACCACATCCTCACAGTAATGCCACCTCTGAACCATACAAGCCCGCCTTCTATGGTGGCCACCTTTCTCACAACATATCTTATGGCAGTGCTGTAACCCTCTGGGTATTCCGTCTTCTATGGTGGAGATACTCCTATTCAACTCAGTCTTTCATGACAGAGTTGCTCCTATCAGTGTCTCAACACTGAAACCTCCGCTCAGGGTAATAGGGGTTTTACCACTAAAACTCCGAGCATCTCCTATAATATCAGTTGTATATAAGACTAGTAGTTACACTGTAATTCGCTAGTCTGATAATCGACAAAGATAACCTCTTATTGAACTCGATCTCCGGTGTTCAACGGCGACACACCAATCAGTACTCACTTCCACTTGGACTTTCTCTCCTTCATCTGAAGTTGTGACCACACGGCAGACAGACGGCACAGCACATAAGCTGAAGCCAAGGTCATTCTACAAGTCCGCTCATCTCCGAGTCCATTCTGTGGACTTCCACCCCAGTGTGAACCACGCCTGACAATAGTACATAAAGTCCACATTGTAAGTGGAAATCTTATTGCCGGGCTTCATATGGAGATTGTCTAGCATGTTGGCTGCTTCACCAACAGGGTCCAAGAGACCAAAATGTTGACATAATTTGTCCACAAATAGGTTCTAGTTAGAGAGCCAGTCTTAAAGAATACCCTGGTCCTCTTGGTTGAGGCTCACCTCAAACCAGTCGTGGGCTACTCTAGTAAGGTAGGTCATTATGAAGTTGATTTTCATAATGTCTGTGTCAAATTGTGCCAGATTAGGGCGGAAGTATAGATGGTATTAGAACAAGAAATTATTGAGCTTATCAGGCTTAGTATGTTACGATTGATACCTCCAGGAAACAACGAGGACTTGGGTAAAGGGTATGATGACATGATCGGCTGTGCCACATGTAGTCTCAGTCAGCGCCTCATGTAGTAGGTGTTGCTACCTTGCTCTATTCGTACAGTTTCCTCATGTTTTAATCCTCGTGTATACTTCATGGTTGGACTATAGACTAGTATAAGTAGCGTAGATACATTCCTGTATCCTTACACTTTACCACTTACAATCTACCCTTATACTTTCTCAAGTCTTTGCCTAAGTGCAACCTGAGCTCAAGCTTAAGGTCGTTACATTTGGTAAAGTGTCGACAAGCTCACCTTGCAAGAGAGGTGCAGTAAAGCAAGAACTACGAACGAAACGAGACAGCGTTATCTGTCGAGAAGACAAAACGAGTTCTAGAAGAACAGACAACGTAGAAGCATTATCAGTGCGATTAGGATCTTTACAGATCAACGAAGGAAACTCAACAGACGAGTACGAACGAACGGACACAGAGATGTCAACAGCACCAGCACCCATGGCCGTAGAGATTGGCGGAAACGTATCGACAGGATTGCCAAAGAGTATGGTACCGAACCCAGGATGGTTCGATGGAGACCGGTCTAAATTTGAAGACTGGTGGCGAGGGATCAGACTATTCCTCAAAAGCAACAGAGTCAATGGAACGGATGACAAGATCATGGCAATATTAGCTCGCCTCAGGGGAGGTGTAGCAGGAATATACGCACAGAAGAAACTCGACGAGTTCGACGAAGACAACGATACCCAGGATTGGGAAGATTTCGTAAAAGAATTCAAGACGACGTTCAGCGATAAGTCCAAAGCAGCGGACGCAGAATGGAAGATTGAAACCTTCAAACAAGGCAAACGAAACACAGCGGATTTCATGATCGAATTCAAAGCATTAGCCACAAAGGCCGACACAGATGAGCTGCACGCCATCTTTTTATTGAAGAAGAACGTACGACACGACATCATCAAAACGATACTGGGTTATCCACCCATAGCAATGCCAGAAACCCTCAAAGAATGGAAAGTGGCAATTACATCAGTGGGACAAGGATACGAGTCCACAGAAGGAAAACACGACTACAAGACAGGAACGGGAACCACCTATGGTGGTAGAGGACAACCAATGGACATTGGGAAGTCCAACGACAACTTCAAAGACGGGAAGCCCAAGTGCTTCAATTGCAACAAATATGGACACATGGCGAAGGAATGCCAAGGAGAGAAAAGGGAATGGGAAACACGAACGTGCTTCAAATGCAACAAGAAGGGGCATATTGCCAAAGACTGCAAAGGGAAACAGATAATGAAGAAGAGAAAGATTCAGGAGGAATCAGACGATGAAGACAACAAGGAAGAAGAGAAGGGTTTTGGCGAAGATCTCGAGTAGGCACGGTACAAGAGATCTCCCATGTAAATTCCCAAAACAAATACATTATTCCAAATCGCAGAGCTAACGAGAGAAAAAGGGAATTAAACGTGCAAGCACAAGTCAAGACAAGGAACGGCAAGAACCTCAAAGTCAAAGCATTAGTGGACTCTGGATGCACCCATACAGGAATTGACGAACAACTGGTCAAAGACAAGAGAATTCAAAACCAAGAAGATTGACTTCTCTTTTGAAGTATTCAACGCAGATGGAACGAAGAACGGAGAAGTAACCAAGGTGGCGCCTCTAGAGGTAGAAATCAATGGCCACAAAGAAACTCTGGAAGCAGCAGTAGCGGACCTGGATGGAACAGACATGTTTTTGGGACATGACTGGTTGGTTAAACATAACCCAGAAGTCAATTGGAAAAACGGCACTATCAAGTTCACAAGGTGTCCAGGAAATTGTACCATGACGCATAAAGATATACGGTTCAACTCTAGACGGACAAAGGAAACGGCAACGGACAAAACGGAACAGGACAACGGCGAAATTGGAAAGGAACCAGACAGAACAAATCCAGAGGACCTACCAGAGTACATTCGACCTTTCACCCATTTATTCAACAAAAAGAAATTCAAAAAGTTACCAGAACGAAGAGAATGGGATCACGAAATCAACTTAACAGAAGAGGCTCCAAGGGAACTAAATGCAAAGGCCTACGCAATGACACTCAAGGAAGAAGAAGCCTTGAACCAATGGCTTAATGAACAACTCAAGGCAGGACTCATCGTAGAATCCAAATCACGATATGCGGCACCCTGTTTCTACATCCCGAAAAAGGACGGTTCGTTACGATTGGTTCAGGACTACAGAAAGTTGAACCAAGTCACGATAAAAGACAAGACGCCACTACCGTTAATCGGAGAAGTCATTGACAAACTCAAGGAAGCCAAATATTTCAACAAGTTGGATTTAATCTGGGGATATAACAACATACGGATCAAAGAAGGCGACGAATGGAAAGCGGCTTTCCTTACGAACAAAGGATTATTCGAACCCCAAGTGATGTATTTCGGACTATGCAATTCTCCAGGAACCTTTCAAAGGATGATGAACAGCATTTTCCGAGAACTACTTCATGAAGGAGTGTTGGCAAATTATATGGACGACTTTGTCATTCCGGCAAGGACAATGGAAGAACTGGAAGAACGAACGATTCGATTCCTGAAAATAGCGGAGAAACACAATCTATGCTTCAAACAATCAAAATGCGACTTTAATATGGAAGAAATCCCTATCTTAGGAGTAATAGTCGGCAAGGGTCAAGTCAAGATGGAGCAGGAAAAGATCAAAGCAGTCAAG
>JAJOHK020001924.1:0-11095 GCA_022457215.2 Leucocoprinus gongylophorus
AGAAAATTGAGGAAATGAGGATTACTATCGAAGATCTGGAAGCATTGAAGGAGTTGAATGACGAGCTGGAAGAGAATCATATTGACACCGAGAAACAATTGTATATCGATATAGGTGAGTGATGGGACTTTTTTTGTCTATCGATTTATATATGGGTGACTTATGGCAGAGAAACGTGACACCGAGATTCGAGAACTTCTCAGCAAAATAGCTTCTCTTGAAGATGCATATAAAGACCTCGAAGGCACTGTTACACAGTTCCGTGAACTAGTACTCCAACTTCAAACGTACGTCATTCCATGTATCGCCCATATTCACATTTGTGTAACCGATTCCTCTTACAGTGAACTTGATACTCTTCGTACACAAACCCAAACTGCCCAAAATGAGTCGGCTACAGCTGCATCGCAAGCCGCAGCTATGATTTCTCTCAATATGAAATTGCAATCATCAGCTGCCAAGAATCTGGCGAGGAATATTGAGTTGGAAATTCAGAAATTGGAGGCGAGGGAAAGTAAGGAGTTGTTAGGTATCGTTCAAGTAAGTATATTATCAATTGTATTACGGTCAAGCACTCACACACATGCATGTTACAGCCATACCTTCCTCAACTTTACGTCCAATCGGACACTGAGGCAACACACTGCTATCTCTTTTTCCTTCGCCTCTCTTATAAAATGGACCTAATCAATACCATCATCGCAGCGAAGCACAACCTCCCCGAGTCACTCAATCAAATCAACCCTCGTTCAGGAACCCACGGACAACCGGTATCAGAAGTTTTAGTTGGTATATGTGAAATGCGAGGGCGTATTGCTGGGTTATCGACGTTATGTAAGAGGTTTGCGAGGGTATTGAAGTGTGTTGCTGTGGAGACATTTTTGAATGTTGGAGGGAGGATTTATCCGGAGGTGAGAGCCGTAGAGAAGAGAATTGATATGCATGTGGATTTGTTGAGGAGGGATGAATTCAGGGAGATGGAATGCGTTAGTGATATTGCCAAGTGCGTAAACCCTTCATCTTTGTGTTTTAGAAAAAAGAGTATAATTGATTAACGCCCAATTTTTAGGATACAAGCGCAGTTCGATCATTTGGCAGAAACGTATTTTGATGGGTTTGAATTCGATCTAGGAGAAAAAGAGCTGGGCTATACGGTCTCATTTGACTTAGATTTGGATATGTTTTCAGCTTCGGTGGCGTTAGCCAAAACTTGTGTAGCTACGATTCTAGATGATGAAGGCCAGTCTAGTTTCATTCTTGAGATTTCTCGTGTTGATTTGCATATGTGGTTCCCTAGATGTTGTGTTGGATTTGAGTGGGTATGATGTTGTGACGGAATTGCTGGAGCCCTTGCAGAAGTTGTTGGATCAATGTAAGAGTGCAAAAGTTTTATCCAAGTATGCGGAATTTCTTTTTCTTTTTGACGGCTTATTGAAATGTTGTAATAGGAAACTGGTGAAACGCCTGGATGACTTAACGCAAGAATCTGCTGCTCTAAAGGCTTCGATCGTTCCTCAACTCCAAGCACTGAGCAATCCAGTAGCTGAATTAGTCAATTTTGGTATTTCGGTACGTTGTTCCGTTCTTTTTCATAAAAGTCATTTACTGATGTAAGCATCATATGAAGCTCGCGCAGCTGATCATAAACCATACCAACGATGCGCGAAGCTCGAAATCTTCTTTCCAATTGACTGTGGTTCTGGGATTCGTGAAGAATACAGCGGCGAGTACAGTTGTTAAGGACTTGAAGCCGAATGAGTCACCTTGGGACGCAGTTGGTAGAACGATTACTCAACTTGTGGAAGAAGGGGCAAAACTGCTACCATCGGTACTCGAAAACGAGAATGTAATTAAGAGTGAGTTTGATGAGATCGCATCTTCCCGGATCATTCAACTTCAGCTTTCATTAATTCGTTATCTTGAACAGTCGCAAGTACACCACCTTGGGTAGTACGCGTTGCAGAAGTTAAGGCTGCACTCGAAGTTAATGTTGAAGCGGAACGTACAGTTGCGAAATTGAATGACGAAATGCAAGGATTGATGCGGACATTAAAGGGTAAAGACCAGACTATTCAAGAAGCCTCTGTGAAGATTGAGTGGATGGAGAGAAGAATGGAGGCTGCTAAGAAGCAGGCGGAGGTTATTGGGGGTTTGGAGGATGAGTTGATGGATATGAAGAAGCAGAAGAGGGATTATGAAGAGGCGATGGAACAACTGCAGACGGATTTGGATGTGTTGGAACAGGATAATGCCAAGTTGAAGGCGTTGACTGCTGGACAAGAGAAGCAAGGTGTGTGTGGCGTATCTGTGTTCTATGGAATCCGTTGCTAATGCTGGTGGTGGCGGCGGCGGTCGTCCGTAATGTCAAGTAGCGTCAGGCATGCAACTAATCGAGACGGAGAATATCGCAACTGAAGGGAGCTTGGAGACATCCTATCTATTAGAACAGGTACGTACATCCATGTCTCTGATTTTCGGGAGCCAACACTAACGTGGGTTCTTTACTTTAGATTGAAGCACTCCGTGGAACAGTTCGTTTCCTCCGAACCGAAAATTCATACCTGAAGGGTCAAGATCTCCTTCGCGAACTCGAGGCACTTCCTCAATTATGTGTCCCTGGCATTCCCCAAATACCACCTACTCCCCCACTGGTTCCCTCTGGGCTGTCGGATACAGATTCAGATGACGATGACTCAGATATTTTGGCACGAAATGGAAAACATGTGACGTTGAGAGCGTTGACGACAGAAACGAAGATATTGTATAGAGATGTCATTAGGTTTTCGAGTTCGCCTCGGGTGGTAGATTTGTCGGCGTTGAATGCTAGGAGGAAAGAGCCAAATGTGGGTGGGAGAGGGTGGGTGCCGAAGAAGAAGATGCCTGCTGCTCAGGTTTTGGAACGGAAGATTCAGGCTGAGAAGTTGGGTAGGAGGGTACAGGGATTGTTGGAGCGTGCGAGCGCTTTGGGTGGGAGATTATGATATTCCATGTTACAATGTCTTAGATACCGGATACCATTCAAATATAATACAATGTAATTGTAATTTGAAATCAGGCACGTATACAAGGGCATACAACGTGAAGAAGAGTGAAGAAGAGCGGTTGGGCGGGCCGGAGCTGAGTTATGGGCCACTGTTGATGACAATAGACGACAATAGACATGACAGGGTCCTCGTCCACAACATCACACAACACCGCCTCGACGTACTTCAATCCAAGCGCACGCACGGCGGCGACCACGATATTCTATCAGCGACCGGTCATGGCTAGAGCAGGCGATCAGGTACATATAATGGCAGGGAACCATAACGACGATCTTTACTTACTGACCCCTGCTTGTTTTCCGGATATGTGTATGTTCAGAGCGGTAAGAAGACAGGTGGAAAAAAATCGTTTACAGGAAATCGTGGGCCTGTGTCACATACTACGCCATTGTGGCCATGTAAGATTAATGGGTGCGGAAAACAGTTTGTGAGAGAGGCGGATCTGCGTCGGCATCAGCGCACGACCAAAGTTCATGCGAATCCCAACTAGTTAGTTCTCTCGTTCTTGTTTGATCAAGAGCTGGTTGGCTAATTTTTTTCTCTTTTGGATATAGTGTATGCGGCGAGTGTGGGGCTAGTTTCACTAGAGTGCGTTCTTTCTTTTATGGTTTGTTGAGTTGACACATACTTAGAGTGCAGACGGATGCGTTGAAGCGCCATGAGAAATCTAAGTGGGGTGGTTTGGTCATCTGGTTGTAGCATGGATTTGCTAACTTATGATTGTTGGTTAGGAATCATGTTGCACAGGTGCCATCCCGGAATTCCAGCACGTTCGTCGAAGATGGTGCGACAACTGCGTCGACAGAGACGAAAACTACTACTAGTACTTCACCGGAACTGTCTACACGAAGTAAGGGCTCACGTAGTCTGTCTCCTGGTCCTTCTCGTGAGAAGGAGAAGGAGTACAGGGAAAGAGAGAGAAAACTTGGGGATCGCGAGTTACCACCATTGCCGGTCCCTGTACCTTCGGGATATTACAGACCAAACACTGTTGCTACTATTCGTATGTTCACCTTCGTCGTTTCATGATTTGCCCTCTCAGGCTGATGATGATCTACCTCCTTTCTTTAGCCTACGAATCATCAGCACCGCCAAATTCATGGCCTACTGCATCATTCTCTCGTTTACAGACCCATTCTCCTTCGCTTAATGCGATACTCGCCTCGCCTATCTCTACGCCACGTTTACATCCGGCCGATTGGTCTCTACCATCGTCTGGACAAAACAGAACAGTTGTACACAACGATAATGGCTGTGCACAAACACCAGCATCGTCACCGCCACCATTCAACTCGAGTAACAGACATGCACCTCATTACCGGTACCCTCGTTCTCCTCCCTGTATGGTTTCCCGGCTACCGATTTCGGAGAATCCTGCACCCACATCACGCGAACTGCTTTCCTATGACCACAAGGATCACACACCCCGAGGGCGATTAGATACCTGTCATACTACTACTTTGACCTCGAGGGTTGACAGCGATTCGAACGGCAATGAGGGTGCCGCTTCCGTAACTAGTATCATACGAAGGGGAGAAGGAATCTCTTTGACACCTTCACTGTCATCTGCATCGCCTGTACATCTTGCTGTACCGCCTATAGCTGCATCGACGGGGCCAGTTCTCACATCGGACATGTTTGCTGCTGCTGATGATGCTGATGGTGGTAGTGGTGACGATGTTTCGAACTCCTCGGACTCTGATGGAACCGAAGAATCTGACGAGGAAGTTGACGAATTGGAGTCTACGGACTCTGAAACCGAACTTGTTAAATCCGAAGATAAAACAGGCCCTAATCCCGCGGATGTGCGACCAAAACATTTGGCGCCGATAAAATCTGTGACAGTGGAAGAGACTGGAAACGAAGCTCTCATCACTTCCATTGGTCACAGTATTCCAGAAATTGATATTGAAGCATGTATCGATCCTGTTGCCACAGGAATTACCAAGGAGGAAGTGAAAGCAGCTATGGATGACATGCGTAAACAAGAGCAGGTGGAACAACAAGAGCAGCAGCAGAGACTACAAGGAAATAATGACCATGATGGTCGACTTGGTGCGCTTGGTATGGGAATAGGTATCAATATTTGTGCGAGTAGCACGGGTGTTGATCATGGTGGATTGCCTTTCCTTAACGAGATGGTGTTATCTTCTCCGTCTCCGGCTCTCACTGTGAACGATGCTGGTATCGTTCATGGTGTTGTAGGCCAAATGAGACATGATCACTCTGGTGATAATAGCAGTATCGACACTCCATATGTGCACCAGAACCCCGGTTCCAGAAGGGGGCCTCAAAGCCGAGATAGCGACGAGTGTCACTCTCCTTCCTCGTTTTTGAGTGATCCTCGTGGCAATTTTGATACAGATTTTTATCACCATCGCCTGAGTCGTCGGCATCGCAGCTATGAAAGTCACGATGAAAACGAAGAGGCTGAGTCGCGCTTGGGTGGAAGTGAAGACCTGGATATTAAGATGGTGTATAGTGCTGATGTTGATGTTGATGTCAGTGGAGATGTAGATATCGGCGAGAAGTTGTTGGAAAAGGCTGTGAATGAGAGGGTGAGGATGAATGCAATGGATGTGGATGGTATAAATGATTCACCTGAATCTAGTTCTTGGCACGGCCATAATCGTCGTCATCTTCACGATGCTTATGGCAGTGGCGGCGGTGGTGGTCAGTATTCTTCTCCTTCGTTGGATCGGTCACCATCTTTTTTTCTGTTGGAACAATATCACCGACATTCGCATTCTCGCCGTTATAGTCTCTTTGATGAAGATGAGGAAGATGAGGAGCACATGCTTCATCATCGTCATACTTGTCATCAACTTCATCTGAGTCAGTAGTCTATTATGATTTTTCTTTTTACACTCCACTTATTCTTTTTACCTTCCATCGAATTCGTTTCAATTCGCCCATTCTTCATCTTCCAACCTGTCTCGTTCCGAATCCATACTCATTTTTCCTTTCTTAGCGGAGCTCTTGGCGCAGGTGGCGATGCCTCTATGAAAGAAACCTCATCTGGCCTTTGCCTCGATTTCTGGTGCCTCTCGTTTCCATATGGCCGTCACCCTGCCTACTCCATATTGCTTAGGTCCGGAGAAACTCTACGACTCGACTCACGATCTCTCAGTACGAACGAATGGACGCAGACTCAAATTTTAGGTTCTTCATTTCATCTTCAGGAGAAGCCCTTTGCGACGCCACACCGTCTTACGTATTGGCTCACCCGCGTGCACGCACGCACACCCATACGCATGTACACTCAATACACAGCTGAATCACTCATTTGACAAGACCTGCCCTATCACCTGCAAGTTTTCCTTTTCATTCTCATTTTCGACCTTCGCTTTCCGTGGTTGCATATGAGGATCACCAAATCACACGTCACGCACACATGCTTCATGGCGTCCTTCCCCTTCAAGCTACTACTGTCCTTACCATTGCTTCCATCTCCCCACCAAATCGGTCAAGTTATATCCGAAGGCAGTCTCATGATTTCGATTTGTAATCGATGGTGATACGTATCACAATATGTGATGATTGGATCAGGATTTTGTTGTCTATATTTCATCGTCGTTGGATCTATTGCTTTGTTTTGGTGTTTTGAATCTTTTCTCTAGTCGTCATGCTCATATTATATTTGGATGTTGGCCTCTCGTCCGCAGTCGCTCACCTTGCTATCACCTTGCTATGCTTTCATTATTATTGATGATTATGTTTTTTGATTACTAAAGCCGTCGACAACCTGTGCTATCCTGCTATCCTGTCCTTGTCTGTTATGTTCATTTGCTATGATGTGTTATTGATATGTTGAACATATCAGACCTAGTTGCTTTCATATCGTTCTTTTGCTCTCATAGTTTGTCACTTTATTGTCTACAATATTTTTCTCTTCTTCCACCTTGCTAGGTATAGATTGTAGTTTAACCATCCTCCCCTGAATTGATTCATTTATACATGTCTTGACCACAGTGACACTACTTACAGGTGAGTCAACCATTGCGTGCTACTGCGACTGCGGTGCTTTGATCGGAATGCTGACAGCGTTATCTTATGACAGGAATGACATGTTATTGTTGGGATCAATTTCATCTCTCATATTTTAGCCCTGAACATTTGAAAGTAAAAATAAAATCGTGGTATAAGCTACTACTGTATGTAGTGTTAGGATATTATCTGTCTTATTCACCCTAAATATTCTACTTCAAAGGACCTGGACTTTGGGCCACTTATATTGAGGGCCAATCTGAGTAAAGCGTTGGATTATCAATCAAGCCAATCAAGGGGATGAGCAGTGGACATACTTGTTGAACACACATCCTACCGAGCTCATGACCAACGAGGACACATTCTTTGAGTGTTTTTCCAGCAACAAGTGCACCAAGGAATCCACCAGCAAAAGCATCACCAGCACCATTCGTATCCACAATCTGGTCACTACTCAATGCCTTGACAGGGAAAAGTTGAGCTTCCGCATTTGGACCAGCAACGAGGGTAGTATCTTTAGCGCCATTTGTGAAGATGACGATACGTTCACGAGCTTGATTCGATTTTTCATAGCTTGCGAGTGTTTTGGCAATCCCTATGAGATCCGTCTTGGGGCCGGGGTAGTGGGTAGCGGTGGCCCATGCTTCGGCTTCGGCTTCGTTGGCGATGATGATATCAGTGTAGGGAAGGACTTTTTTAAGATTGTCGGTGAAGAATTGGGCGATGAAGGGAGCGGAGAGGTTGAGAGCAAATGTCTAATGAAGAACCAGGTGTTAAAAAAAATGAGAAAGATGAGTTATGGTATGGACTAGGGTAAGGATGACATTGCCTTGTTAGCTTCGGACGATTTTTTACTGAGCCATTCAACGATGTCGGTGCCGTGTGTGAGGAAGTAACCTTCAACATAGTAGAAATGAGTAGCATCGATTAAGGGAGCAACTTGA
The DNA here is from genome assembly GCA_022457215.2 of Leucocoprinus gongylophorus. NCBI lineage: Eukaryota > Fungi > Basidiomycota > Agaricomycetes > Agaricales > Agaricaceae > Leucocoprinus > Leucocoprinus gongylophorus. The sequence continues at coordinate 7,976 of JAJOHK020001924.1, forward strand.
GGGGATTCGAGGTGTGATTGGTCGAATTTCTCAGCAGCTCGGAGAGTCGTAACAAGCGAGCTAGATAAATCCAATAAAAAAAATGTAGTCACTTTGGGAGAAAGTGTGTGGATTTGCCAATGAATCGTTTACCGTTCATGACCTGTGATAACAACGGCACAAGCTCCTGTTTTTTCATTTTTATTGACATGATAAACTTGATCAAGCCCCTCACGGGCGTTAGCGGCTTTGAGTTGTTCTGCGAGATCATCATCGCCGACGCAGCCAGTGTAGACGACAGAACCCGGCGGAAGGACGTACTAAACGAAAACGAAAGCGAAAGCGAGGTTTACTTCTGGATTTGGTCGATAAAAAAATCAACAAACATACCGCAGCTCCTCGGGCAGCGTTCTGAGAGGCACCACCAGCAACGTAAGTGACTTGATAGTCTCTCTTAATTTCATCGTAACTTTCAGTCAAGGGTCAGAATCTTATTGGGCGTAGATGTAAAAAACCATCACGACAATCTCACATAGGAGAATGTTTTTCCTCTGCTAAAATGGCATCATTGGACTTGAGTCCATACTTTTCAAGAAGCTTTTCTCCACCAGTGACCTGCATATCAAGCAGGGGGTTACCCAAGCAAAAAAGTAAGTAGTTCTGGGCAGGCATAACTCGTGAGACGTTTTGAGTACGTTTTGTGGTGGCAGAAGGGTATATCGATCTTATCTAATCAAAGTAGATGTCTGTGGGATTTATCAGGCATTGTATCAAAGAAGTTTGACAGCCGACACAGAAGGACTTGAAAGCTGGAATCAGACTCATATAAGATCAAATTCGAATTCCAAGACTGACATGCAAGTGTGGAGCTTGGATAGCAACCTTGCACGGAACGGGGCACAAAGTAGGTATACTACGCCGGATCTCTAAACAGAAATACACTATGAGTCGCGTGGGAAATAGGAATAGGAGATATGCTCTTGAAATTGAGGAGAGGTTGACTAGCGTATGAAAGTGTTTAGATGCACATGTCAATGAAGAAAGAGGATTGAAAGGGGAATAGACGCGAAGCGCCCATATTCCATCGATACACAACAGAGCAGCAGAGATATTGCCAAAGTATATAGTCTCTCGGCTGGCAACGTAAATCAAGAGTGACCTGAAATAGATACCAAGAAAATAAACAGGTAAAAGCTCAGAGGGAATCTCGAACACGGGATGTTGGAGGTGAATGCGGCGGCAGCTCAGTTCGGAGTGACGAGACAGCCATGTTAGTGATGTATGAGTTGCATGAAGCTTCGAAACGAGCTGGAAGCACCCAGGAATCGTAGGATATTGGTTTCAAGGGGAATGTCAGCTTCAAGGAAGGTGGCAGTATTTCTGCCTCGGACTCAGAGGAATCCGTTTCGTGGTCCATGGCAGGCTCTAGCTCCGGTGAAGGTGAAGGCGAAGATGGGGATAACTTGAGAGTGGGGTACAGGTTATCACTCTCCTCGCGGCTATTTTCTTTGTGTACTTTGAGGTGCTGAAGCAAATTGTCATGCCGATTAAAGAATTTGCCACATGACGGATGGGTACATTTGAAGGCTACAGAGATACACTGGTTCAGATCAAGGCGAAGATATTGACATTTTCAAACAAGGATGCTTACGTTTTTCGTGAGTATGGATGGATCGTATATGTCGTTTGAGGTGTTCCCCTCGGTGGAAACACTTGCCACAACCCTCAACCTTACATACATACATTCTCTTATCCTTGGCATCTATTGGCACATCAGCAGCCTCCTGTGTAGGTACATGGCGGCCCCTGCTTTTCTTCGTTAAGTTGGGAACGGGGACTGGAAGTGTCGCACGGGAGCGCGGGCCACGACGTTCGGGAGCACATCCAGAAAATACAGTTCCCTCAAGGAAAGTCAAGGGCGGTGTCGAACTGAATGGAGAAGAGTCACGCGTCGTTGCCCGAGAATCATCGTCCCGTGAGTTGGCCATAGGGGACTCCGTTCTATGTCCCTCCTGACTGCCGCTGGCGTCCGTTGGTGAGGATGATGACTTTTTCGTTGTAGTTTTCAATTTCTTGCGAGGGGTAGTAGATTTCTGAGTCGAGGACGTATTGGGTTCTTCGGGCAATCGGCGCTTGACGATATTGCTGGTCTGCGAACGGGTTCGTGGTCGAATGGGGTCCTCTGCCTCAGCAGAAGGAATTTCTGCAACACGAATGCCTGGTGCATTGGCCTTTAATACAAAAGTTTGAGCATAAAAATGTCAGAAAAAATACGGCTGACACTCACCTCGGTGCGAACTTGATATGGTGTACTTTGCGGCAGAGTGTCGCCCATGCCTGACTTGTTGTTGGAGGTTGAATTTATGGATATGGGTTTGACAGGGGCAGCCAGGGAAGAGGATAGTATGGAGTTTAAGAACGGGAAGAGGATTATATAGGGGTGGCACAGGAAGCTTCTGGTTTCAGCCCCTAAGTCTGTGCAAACTTTTGACGGCTGCATTTTTGAAATTTTGCACGTGGTCTAACTTAGTCAGCATCTGCCCCTGCGATCGAACAGACTGCCACATTATTTATTTGCTAGTTCTGCTGTCCGCATTATCGCGGCTTACAACCCTTTCCAGATCGCACATTACAGACAGATATGCTTTGCGCAGGCAGACTGGCTGTTTTCGCGGCTTTTACTAAACAAGCTTTACCTATGTTGCTTATTGGTGTAGAGATCCTCGTCCCTGCTCTCGTTGAAAGACAATCAACTTTGGAACTCGTCTTACTCTTATGGAACATTTACGCTAGCATTTATTTTCCGTGGTACTGATCACCTGGTTTGCTGGCCGAGTCAATCCTTTCACCCACTCTCTCACTTGGTCCAGTTCACTTACGGAGCAGCAAGTCAACTTCCAGGATGACTTCATGCTCATCCAGAGGTTCTACTATGATATCCGCTTCAGGGACCGAGTTCTTTAGCCTTTACCGTCCGCGGAACTATCGTCAGCTGATCGAATGGGGATCCAGTCAACACTTTGTCTCCCTTGCTATGCCGAAAGACTATGGAAACACGAGATCTTCGGCTGTTGGCGTTCCTTTCGGATTATTCCAGACTTTACAAATGCGGCTTTGTGGGTTGAGATGCTTTTCTCTTGC
>JAJOHK020001925.1:0-11087 GCA_022457215.2 Leucocoprinus gongylophorus
AATTAGTTACCTTCTAAAATTAGCCTGACAGCTGCTATGACAGCTGACAGCTCCCATCAGGTACAAGTTTTGATCATGTGATGGCAATAGCTTGCGCACGGACCATCACTCTTTTGTATATATACCTCTGTGTCTGAGGGCTAGACCTCAGACTTAACAACGTCAATTATTCTTATTGATACTTTCCATCATCTATCATCATCACATCCTTATACTGAACCTCTGAAACATCATTAAGTTCAAGTATCACAACCAGTGAGTATCTTATTTGTGACACTTCTATTTCATACTTCTCTTCTTCATTAATAATTGTTGGTGGAGGTGCCAGTTCCTTATGCTATCCTTTGAATTTTGGTTTCATACATCATGTCAGCAAGTTCTCATTGAAGACATTGTGAATCATCCATCCTTTTGGAAGTTTTAGTTCAAATGCTCCCGATCCAATGTCCTTTAATATTCTGAATAGTTTGTATCTTTCATTGTCCAGCTTCTTTGAGGGTCAGTTCAAATAGATATTTTTGTTCTCCAGCCACACATTGTCTCCAACCTTCAATCCTTAAGGATTTCTCCTTTTCTTGTCGAACTGCTTCTTCATATTCTTCTGTGCTTTCTCCATTGCTTTAGTCGCCTGTTCCCAACTCTTTTGTAGTCCAATGAGGAAATCTTCTACCTATGGAATATCCATTTGAACCACAAGGTTGTCTTTCCAGGGGTGTCTTCCAAAGTTCAATTCAAATAGAGTCCTTCCCATTACCACATGTTTTTTGTTATTGTATTGGAATTCTGCTGTAGCTAACTAGTTCATCCAATCATCTTGTTGGTAATTCATGTAGTGTCGTAAAAACATTTCTATCTCTTGATTGATTTTTTTGGTTTGACCATCTATTTGAGAATGGTATACCGTTGATAGTTGTCTTTTTGTTCCTAGTGCTTTTGTGAGTTCCTCTATGAATTTTGATGCAAACTATGGTCCTCTGTCACTTAAGATTTTTTTAGATATTTCATATAGCTTTCAGATATCATCTCGGTAGATCTTTGCTATTCTTTCGGATGAGATATTTGTTGTCATTGCCTTCAAATGAATCATCTTTGTAAATCAATCAACAATGACCACTATAGCATCCATTCCATTTGATTTTGGTAAAGATCTGATAATGTCAATGCTGATTTTTTGCCATGGTCCTTGAGGTATATCTAATGGATGTAGTTTTTCTGCTTTCTTTTGATGTTGGACTTTGTTCTGTTGGCATTTGAAACATCCTTGTATGTAGTTCTTAACATCTTCCTTTAGTCCTAGCTACCAGTATGTTCTCTTGATCAATTCCATCATTCTGTGTTGTCCTGGATGTCCTATATCCACTGAGTTATGATTTTCCTTCAGGATATTTTCTCTAGTTTTCCTGTTATTTGGCACATAGATTCTTCCATTTATGTAAATGATTCCATCTTCTTCCCAGAATAAACCATCCTTTTTCCCTAGTACTTGGACTACTTCTCTCTCTCTTATCATGTTTCTCATAATTTCCTTCAGTGTCTTGCTTTCCTCTGCTGTTGTTTTCCTCTTGATCATTGTAATCTCTGCCATTGTCCTTTGTTGCTATAATTCTTCCTTCAATAGTTGGACATCCTTGTTGTCTTCTTTGGTGTCTACTTGCTTCTTTCGTGATAAGATGTCCACTTTCGTGTTTATCTTCTCTAGTATATGTTTTAGCATGAAGTCATAATCTTGTAATTTCAAATATCATCAAGCCTGTTATCTATTTAGTTTGTGTAGTTTCCTGAAATACTTGAGATTTTCATGATCTGTTCAGACTTTGAAAGGTTCTGCTATATTCAATAGATATTGTCTCTATTTTGTGAGAGCTTCTACTATTGCTAGTAGTTCTTTGTCGTAGATCTTGTAATTCCGTTCTGCTAGTTGCATTATCCTTGATAAGAATACTATGGGTTTCCATTTCCCATCTTGTTCTTGAGATAGTACTCCTCCTATAGCATGTCCTGATGCATCTGTTTCCACTCTAAATTTTTCTTCTCTTCTGGATAAAGAAAAGACTGGTTGGCTTGTAATCTTCTTTTTGAGTTCATTGAATGCTTTCTGGTGTTTTTCTTCCCATTTTCAGTCCTTTTTACCTTTCAGCTCATTTAGTGGTCTTGCTATATAACTGAAGTTTTGGATAAAGTATCGATAGAAGTTTGCAAATTTGAGGAAGCTCTCCATATCTTTGAGTTTTGTTAGTGTCCTCCATTCTTTTACTGCTTTGATCTTCTCTTGTTCTATTTTGACCTGTCTCTTTCCAACTATTACCCCTAGGATGGGTATTTCCTCCATGTTGAAGTCACATTTTGATTGTTTAAAACACAAGTTGTGTTTCTCTGCTATCTTCGGGAATTTGACCATTCATTCTTCTAGTTCTTCTTTTGTCCTTGCTGGTATTACAAAGTTGTCCATGTAATTTACCAGTATGCCTTTATGAAGTAGTTCCCAAAACACACTGTTCATTATCTTTTGAAAGGTTCTTGGCAAGTTGCATAGTCTAAAATACATTACTCGTGGTTCAAATAATCCTTTGTTGGTTAAGAATGTAGTCTTCCATTCATCTCCTTCTTTGATTCATACATTGTTGTATCTCCAAATCAAGTCTAATTTGTTGAAGTATCTTGCTTCCTTGAGTTTGTTAATTACTTCTCCAATTAGAGGTAGTAGCATCTTGTTCTTTATTGTGATCTGGTTTAACTTTCTGTAATCTTGAACCAACTGTAATGAACTATCTTTCTTCAGAATATAGAAACAAGGTACCACATATCTTGACTTTAATTCCACAATGAGTCCTGCCTTGAGTTGTTTGTCTAGCTATTGGTTTAAGACTTCTTCCTCTTTTCATGTCATTGCATAGGCCTTTGTGTTTAATTCTTTTAGTGCTTCATCTGTTAGATTTATCTTATAGTTCCATTCACGTCTTTCCAGTAACTTTTTGAATTTCTTTTTGTTGAATAGATATGTAAAGGGTTGAATATACTCTAGTAAATCTTCTGGGTTTGTCTTGTCTGGTTCCTTTCTGATTTCTCTGTTGTCCTATTCCTTGTTGTCTATTATTTTTGTTGCCTTGGTTCTCCTAGAATTGAATTGTATGTTCTTGTGTGTCATTGTGCAATTTCCTGAACATCTTGTGAATTTGATGGTACTGTTTTTTCAATTAATCTCCAGATTATGTTTGACCAGCCAGTTGTGTCCTAAGAACATGTCTATTCTATCCAAGTCTGTTACTGCTGCTTCTAGGGTTTCCTTATGTCCGTTGATTTCAATTTCTAGAGGCACCATCTTGATCATCTCTCCATTCTTTGTTCTATCAACATTAAATACTTCAAAAGAGAAGTCTATTGGTTTCATTTGAATTCTCTTGTCCTTAACTAGTTGTTCATTGATCCTAGTATGTATGCATCCGGAGTCCACTAGTGTCTTTACTTTTAAGTTCTTGCTATTCTTTATTTTGACCTTTGCTTGCATGTTTAATTCCCTCTTTCCCTTACTAGTTCAGTGATTTGGAATAATATATTTATTCTAGGAATTTATATGGGAGATCTCTCATACTGTACCTACTCGAGATTGTCACCAAAACCCTTCTTCTTCTTGTTATCTTTGTTGTCCGATTCTTTCTGAACTTTTTGTATCTTCATTGTTTATTTTCCTTTACAATCTTTGATGATGTGTCCCTTCTTGTCGCATTTAAAACAAGTTCTTGTTTCTCATTCTTTCTTCTCTACTTGGCATTTCTTTGCCATATGACCATACTTGTTGCAGTTGAAGCACTTCGGTTTTCTGTCTTTGAAATTGTCATTAGACTTTCCAATATCCATTGGTTGTCCTCTTCCTCCATAAGTTGTTCCAGTACTTGTCTTGTAGTCATGGTGTCCTTCCATTGATTCATATCCTTGTCCAACTGATGTTATTACCATCTTCTATTCTTTAAGTGACTCTGGCATGACTACAGGTGGGTATCCCAATATTATCTTGATGATGTCTTGTTGTACATTCTTCTTCAGTAAGAAAACTGCATGTAGTTTATCTGTATCCGCTTTTGTGGCTAATACATCAAATTTGATCATAAAATCTGCTGTATTTCTCTTTCCTTGCTTGAAGGTTTCAATTCTCCATTTGGCATCTGCTGCCTTCATCTTGTCAATGAATATATTCTTGATTTCTTGGACAAAATTGTCCCAGCTCTGGATATCATTGTCTTTGTCTATCTCGTTGAGCTTCTTCTGTGCATAAATTCCCACTACACCTCCTCTGAGGCGAGCTAGAATTGCTATGATTCTATCGTCCATTCTGTTAACTTTATTACTCTTAAGAAATAATCTAATCCCTCTCCACCAGTCTTCAAATTTTGTTCAGTCACCGTTAAACCATCCTAGGTCCAGTACCATGCTTCTTGGCATTCTTGCCAACTCATTTACTACTGGTGTTACTGCTGGTGCTGTCAACATCTCTATGTCTGTTTATTCATTATTTGTTGAGGCTTCTTCATTGATTTGTAAAGATTCTAGTCATTCCAACAATGCCTCGATATTGTTTGTCCTTCTTGAACTTGTCTTGGTTCCTTATAGTTTATACTATACATGTTTTGTTTCCTGATAGGTAACTCTATCTAGTATTGTTTGTATACACCTCTCTTACAAGGTGAGCTTATTGACGTTTTACCAAATATGATGACCTTAAGCTAGAGCTCAGGTTGCAATTGTAGACAAAAACTTGAAATTGGATAAGGAGATATATCAATTAGTAAAGCGTAAGGATACAGAAGAATATTTATGCTATATATACAAGTCTATAGTAAAGCAACAAGAAATATATAAGGCACTAAACATGAGGAGACCGTAAGAATAAGGTAAGGTAATAGTACCTACTGCATGAGGTGCTGACTAAGACTACCTGTGGTGTAGCCAATTATATTGTCATACCCTTTATCCTAGTCTATGCTTTCTCCAAGAGGCATTGATCATAACAGAATGATAAGCATTCTTCAGACCCTGTCTAGTGTAGAATAGCCTTCTCAGATCAAAATTATATACAATTTCCTTAGAACAGTAACAAATAGTTTAGATAGTAAGTAAACATTGTAAAGTGAGACTTAAAAAGAGTCTGTTAGTATTTATAGAGATTGATTCAAGTTTAGAATATAATTCAAAGAGAAAGACTGGCACTTATTCTGTTTTACCTCTTTACATATCCTTATCTCCTATACTACCACTATTATTATCATCACTACCATCTTATAACAGTACAAGTCAACTTAACCAAGATTATTATGAGTCAATTATCTAGTAGCAATATAGGTACAACTCCAAGCACTGTTGGCAATAGAAGAAGTGGTAGCAAAAGTGGCAGCAATTCTTCAACTCAATACTAAGTCAAATGTAAAAGTAATCAAGCCACAAATATTCAATAGAGAAACAAAAAAGATTTTGGGTTTTCCAATGACATGTAGACTTTTTATCAGGATAAGAATAAGAAATGATTCAGTGAAGGAGCAGATTCAATAGATACTATTGTATATATAAAGAGGGTTAGCAGATGTTTAAAAGAAAAATATTTTAGAAGATTTAAAAGCAGAAACATTAGAATATGTAACAATAGAAGAATTTTTAGCAGATTTTAAAAAAGAGTTTGGTGGAAAAGATAATAAAACAATAAAAGTAGCTAAGTTGAAGAAAGTAAAACAAGAAAATAGAATGATAGAAGAATTCATGTAAGAGTTTAAAAAAGCAGCAAAGAAAAGTGCATATGAGAGGAGGCTATTGATAGAAGAGTTCAAACAAGATATAAACAATGTAATCCAACAAAGACTTATAGAATCAGAATGTCAACCTCAGAATATTGAACAATGGTATGAGAAAGCAGCAAATCTGGATAGACAGAAGAAAAGAAGAAAAGAGATTATAAAAAAGGAGAAAAACAAGAGCTCTTGTTCAAAGAGTAAATATATCAACAACTGTTAGTAAAGCATAAGAACAATAATTGCTTCAGCTTTAAGTGTGGTCCAGGAAGCAGGAAATCCAATAACAAATTTTAATAAAGTCTACTCTAATAGAGGAAGTAGAAAAAGTGAATATAGTCATGGTGAATCCGAATCAATAGGTAGAGTTGGCACTTAGATAAGATCTATATGCTATGGATATAGATCATAGAAGAAACTGTTACAATTGTGGAGGATTTGGTTATATTACAAGAAACTATAAGAATTGGAGAGTTGTGAGACAAGAAAGAAGAATAAAGTATAGGAACAATTCAAACAATAGAAACAATTGTAATTTAAATAGAAATAAGAATCTAATAGTACAAACAAATTTGCAATACTCTCTAAAGTAGTAAAAAATATATTCTGTTGTAATCTGAACAATAAGTATATGTTAAGAGAAGTGACAGCAAAAATCAGGTTTAAAAAGATTGATATATAAGAAGATATAACAGTAGAAGCATTGTTGAATAGTAAGGTAACAAGACTGATCATAAGCTTAGAGTTTGCTAAAAAGTAGAGCTTTAAGTTAAAAAAAAATAGAAAAACTAATATATGTAAGAAATGTAGATGGTCTTTTCAACAAGGAGAGATTTACTGAGTATATAGTAAAGATAAATATTTATTATCAGGGATATAGGGAAAGAATAAAGATAAATATGATTAAGGGTCAGAAGTAGAGTGTAATTTTGAGAATGTTGTAGCTTGCTTGCCATAATCCTGAAATTGATTGGAAAATAGAAGAGATAAAGATAACAAGATATTTAGAGAAGTGTAAAAAAACAGCAGAGACTGAAGCAAGAAAAATTAGAATAATAAAAATAAGAAGAAGAAAGAGGAAAAAAAATAGGAAAAAAGAAAAAAAAACAAAAAACAAAAAAGTAAAGAATAATGAAAGTAAAGAAAGTGGTAAAGGAATGGAAAATTTAAGATGAAGAGAAGGAAGCAGCAAAATTCAAAGAAAAGGCCAAGAAATTAGTTCTTCAAAGATCTCCCTAGCAACTCTCCTCTCCTGAACTCCTCTGCTTCTGGATTCAACTTCATCTCTTTTTCTTTCCTCAATCTTATTCTTTGTATTTCTTCTTCAAATCTTTCTTTCTCAAACTCTTATATCTTCTTCATTGCATTCTTCAAATTCTCTAATCCATCCCATGTATTTTTCTCCACTATATATTCTTTTCATTTTACCAGATATTTCATCTTACCTCTTCTTTCTTATCTATCCAAAATTTCTTCTACTTCATATTCCTTCTCCCCGGCTACCTCAACAGGAGATGGTAGAATCTTCTTTTGTCCCTCTACCTGTTCCCTATATTTCACTATCCTTCTTACATTAACCACAGGGTGTATCCTTAATAATGCTGGTAATTTCAATTCTACCACATTTTCTGATACAATTTTTCTGACCACATATGATCCTATAAATTTCTCTGTCAACTTCTTTATTGCCCTCTTCATCAACTCTATTGAAAAATTCTTTGTACTAATTAACACTTTATCACCTACTCTATACTCCTCTGCCTCTTTCCTACTCCTATCTGCCTGTCTCTTCATCTTCTCCTGTGATTTCACCAATGCTGTTCTTGCTTCCTCATCTCTCTCCTTCATCTCTCTCACAAACTCTTCTGCTTTCTCATTCTTTCCCTTTTTCCTTATATCAAAGCCTATCCTTGGTTCTCTCCCATAGTTGATTTGAAATGGTGATGACTTTATAGCTGTATGTACCTTGTTATTGAATGCAAACTCTGCTATTGCCAACTATTCTACCCAATTGTTCTGCCTATGATTGACATACATTCTCAAATATTGCTCCAGTTCTTGATTTGTTCTTTCTGTCTGTCTGTCTGTCTGTGGGTGATATGTCATAGACAACTTTGTTTCTATCCCCAACATTTTATTCAACTCTCTTGTTAACTCTACTGCAAACTGTGGCCCTCTGTCCAATATCACACTCTCCAGTAACCCATGTAACTTTCACATGTTATCCCTAAACAACCTTGCTAAACCTTCCGCTGTTGTTTTTTCTGTTGTTACCACAAAGTGGGACATTTTTGAAAACCTATCACATACTACTAAGATTGAATCATGGCTCTTTGATACCAGTAACTTTGTAATAAAGTCCACTGATATATGTTGCCACAGTCTTTCTGGTATCTGATTAAGTCTTAATTTTTCTACTGGCATCTCTGCTCTGTTCTTCATCCTCTGGCACTGATTACACCCCTCCACATATTGCTTCACTTCTTTTGTTACTCCTGGCCACCAATAATTTCTAGTGACCAGTTCTACTATCTTCTACTGTCCTTCATATCCTACTGTTAGTGTATCATAGTATAGCCGAATAATTTCTACTCTCAACTTTTCATCTTTTGGCACATATACTCTTTCTTCTTTTAACACTAATCCCTTCTCTATCTGCCATTCTTCATCTCTCAATGTCTTAACTCTTGCCTTCTTCATTTCTTCTACTGCTTTTATTACTTCTTCATCCTTATCTCTTACCTTCTTTATCTTCTTCACTATCTCTTCTTCTGGTCCTTCTACTAATTGTTCTATTGCTCTAACCTCTATCCACTCTCTTTTTAACATTACTTGATTTTTGTTGTCTCTTTCTACCCCCTCTGCCCAATCTACTCTCCTACTCAAACTATCTGCTCTTCCCATACTCTTGCTAGCTACATGCTTCAAAGCAAAATCAAATCTTGACAAGTATAGTGACCATCTTGCTTATCTCCAATTCAACTTCTAGGCCTTTATAAAGTACTCTAAGTTTTTGTGATCTGTCCATATTTCAAACCGATCTTTGGCTCTTTCTAAGAAATGCCTCCATACCTTTAAATACTGAATTATCACTAACATCTATTTATCATAAATTTCATAATTCCTTTCAGCTTCATTTAACAATTTTGAGATATAGGCTACTAGTCTCTATTTTTCATCCTCACACTTCATCAATAATACTTCACCCATAGCAAAATCTGATTTATCTACCTCTACCCTCATTTCTTTATCCAGGTCTAGAGTTACCAAGACTGGCTCTGTTGTAAACCTCTCCTTCAATTCCTCAAATACCTTCTGCTGTCTCTCTCCCCAACTCCACTTATTTTCCTTCCTCGTCATCTCATATAATGGCCTCACTATCTTTGCAAAATCTTTGACAAACCATTTATAATAGTTTGCCAACCCTAAAAACTTCTGTACATCCTTCACACTCTTTGATACTGGTTACTCTATTACTCTCTACATCTTTTTCTTCTTTATTCTCACTCCATCTTCTCCTATTATCACTCCCAGAAATCCTACTTCTTTAACCTTCTACACACATTTCTCCAGTTTTACAAACAAGTCATTCTCCTCTAGTCTTCTCAGTGCTTTCTCCACAATTTCATCATGTCCTTCCTCAGTCTCTGTTGCTATCATTGTTATAACTTAAAGCTCAAAGAGTTAAGCAATAAGACAACTCTTGTATTAGAGTAACACAAGAGAACTCGATAGAATTCCTAGTACAAAGTAGTCTACCTTATATACTATTACCCATAGTCCATGCTAGCTACTGTGCACCCTACCCTAAATGACCATGAGTATAATATGAGGCCAGCATGTGTTGTCCATGCTATATGATGTCACTTTGTTCTAGAACCTTCTACTTCCTTCTCCTAAGTCTCGTGATCAGTCTTGTGACTATGCCATCTATTTGATGTGACAGTGTGACTGATAAACCCTAACCCGAGTTGTTCTAAAAATAGAAAAATAAAAGAAAAATAAAATAAAGTAAAAAGAGACAATAAAATAAAGTCCACCGTTAATGATTTTGACAATCATCACATCATCAATGAATACTGCTATCTTTTCTTCCATTACCAAATCTCTCAACAGATCATTCATCATCACCTGGAACATTGCTGGTGAGTTAGTTAACCCAAAAAACATTACCGTGGGTTCAAATGACCCCTCAAGCATTAAGAACACTGCTTTCCACTCATCCTCTTCTTTTATTCTCACATTATTGTACCCCCATCGCAAATCTATCTTCGTAAACACTTTCTTTTTCCCAATACTATCTATCAAATCCAAAATCAGTAGCAATGGGTAATTATTCTTAATTGTCCAACTGTTCAGATATCAATAATCTTGCACCATTCTCTTCTTCCTATCTTTCTTTGGCATAAAGAATACTGGTGATGTTTGTAGTGATTTTGATGGCCTAATGTACCTCTTTCTTAACTGATCTTTTACAAATTCTTATACCTTCTCTCTCTCTACTCTTGACAATGGATAGATCTTGCTCTTCTTTGGCACAAATCCTTCTCTGAGATCTATAGCATGATCCCAGGCCTTCCTCATTGGCATCCTTTCTGACTCTTTCTTTTCAAACACCTTCAAATACTTATGGAACTGTCTTGAAACCATTTCCTCTATCTTCCTTACTACTATCATATCTTCTTTATCTAACTCTTTTTCTTTCTCTGCTACTATTCTCGCTATTGCTATCTCTTCATCTGTCATTGGTCTTCTCATTTCCTTCTTCTTCTCCTTCTCTTCTTGTTTCTTTCATCTTGGTTTTGTCTGTCTTCCTGTCCTCCACTTCTTTCTACATTCATCCAGACATCTTGTCATTTGCACTTCCTCTGTCTTCCAATCTATCTCTGGATTATGATGTGCTAGCTAAGGCATACCTAATATAACACTCCACTTCCTGTCCTCCTATCACATCTATTGACGTTCTCTCCTTATGCCCTTTAAAAAATATCTCCACTTCCACTATATCCACTATAGGCCTCACATAATTCAGCATGCCATCAACATTTCTCACATACACTGGCCTTTCCAACTTCATTCTCTTAAACTTGTGTCTTCTTGCAAACTCTTCACTCATTACCAGTCCCATTGCTCCACTATCCAACAGTGCTTCTGTTACAATTCTCTCTTCCTCCTCTTTCTGTTTTAACCCAATTTTCACTGTTACTTCTCTCAACCATTTCTCCTTCTTCTCTTTTTTCTCTACCTCTCTCTTTGCCTTTTCTTCCCTCAATATTTCTCTTCTATCTTTTGCTGCTTCTTTACCACTCTCTT
>JAJOHK020001926.1:0-11084 GCA_022457215.2 Leucocoprinus gongylophorus
ACTGACCAGACTGCTGCCGCAGTCCTCCCCTTCGCCTCTGAACTCCCCAATGTCATAGCCCCAGGCCACAACGGACAAGTCAGAGAAGACAAGAAATGGTTCAAGGTAGAAATCCGGAATGTCAGAATGGGCGCATTCGACTACAATGGCTCAGGCATATACACCCCACAGACAATACACCAACACCTCCGCGAAGTTAACCCTGAATATGCAGCCCTCAATGTAGTTATGCTACCCCGGTGGGTCCGACCAGAAAATGAACCAACCAACCAACCCTACTCCTCTGTCGTCTTCGCAGTAGACTCCTTTGACCAACACGCCCACTTCCTCAGAACAGCTAAAACCATGGTTGCATTTGGCAGACTAGCATCCACTCGCGAATGGACAGACCGCCCACCCATCACTCACCCAATGCCACCGCTGCTGGCGCCTTGACCACCGCACCACAACCTGCCAACAACCCCCTCGATGCAGGATCTGTGGTGAAGAACACGAGGAATCACATCACAACAACCCTCTAGCTCCTACCACAGATGATGCAGAAATGCAAGTTGACCAGGACGCAAGAGGCAACCAACTTACAAATACATCATGCATAAACTGCAAATGTGCGGGCCTCAAGGCCACGGACCATCTAGCAAACTGGACACGCTGTCCGGAACGTCTGCGACATATAGGCAACCTACAAGACAAGACAAAGTCAAGGTCCAAACCTAAGAGTGCCAAACTGTTACCTGGGAACAACTCAGCCCCTGTTCCAATATCTTCCAACAATATCAACCGATATAGACCACTGGCGGACACCACCCCCTCAATCGAGAACATCCTCCAGAGCACCCAGCAAAGACACCTGAACAGGATAACTGAAAGGACCACCCAACAAGCCCTCGCAGACATGCAAAAAACCCTTTCTAAATGAATAGTATGCCCACCTCGTCTCCCACCCCCCTGTCACCAACCATCAAGATGATTCAACTTAATTGTAACAAGAAAGGGAGTACCGTCCATGGTCTTCTCAATACATGCTTCAATGATGCTGATCTTCTCTTTTAGGAACCACAGTGGGCCCAAATCTCACCCAATGGCACTAAAGGACCAGTGAGTCACAGAGCATGGACTTCAATTCTACTCACTACAATACAAAGTATAGATAACCTCCCACCATATGTTATGGCTTACTTCTAATCTTGTTCCAGCATAGAAGTAGTGTTCTAGTCAAATTTAAGACTGGAACATTCAAATCTTAAACATAATTTATTAAGATAATCTAACTATTACTATTATAAACTTATATAATGATCACAAATAACACAATAAATATGTTACTGTTCTTCTTCATACTATTTCTTTGTCTTATAACTAGCCAACAATCATTACAGGCTATTAGAATATATATTATTATTTATGGTTCTTCTTTCCAAATGTCAACTCTAGTATAGAAACAGACTGTATGATAGACTGGCTCATAATCTATGGCTATCTACTTGCAAACACTCCTAACTAACATACTTATATTCTTCACACTTCTTAAGGAACCCCTTTAGTTCTTAACTTCATCTTTGTAAATGGCCTAGCTATTTAATATACAATCTTATCTGATTAGACAATTAAACCAGAGTTTGCTTTTAACTCTGACTATCTAGCCATATAGTGAACCTTATTCAACAAGATAATCTCCATTAGCAACTGCTGCAAAAACAAGTATAATATGAAGAATACTAACAAAAATGCATAGTCTATAGCTTTTGTAGAAATTCTGAAATACCTCTGAGTGCTTTTAAATATACTAATAGACACTAATAATTCTATTTTTATTACTAACCTCAGAAATGCAGTATTAGTCCTCTCAATAACAATAATATACACTAATGAGTAAGTGGCAAAGAAGTGTGATTCTAGTCTAACAGTCAAACCATAGTAGAATAAGACCCTCACTGAAATAGCTGTCTATATACAACAACTCTGAGAGGTCTAATGTGAACATTTTGAAACACATGGTTTTCAATACTCAAATCTGAACAAGGATATAAAATAGACACACAACCTTTTCAAGAAACAAGTTCAATATATAAAGAGAATGTGGGCCAATGAAACCTTAGAAAAAACAGTAGTAAATAAGGTGTAAAAGATTTACTAATAGATAACAGAATACAGGAACTATTCTATTTCAGCAATATTAAGAGAACTAGAACAGTTTTTTGTTATTATACACAAAGAAAAGTACAAAACCCTCAAAGTAATCTTCTATCAAGAACCTCTCCCTCTTCCTATTCCTATTGAAGCTGACCTATCATGTAGACAAGATAACAAAATATCCTTCAAAAAAGTTACTTATATATAGAGGTTCAGAAAATTTTCTCTTTATCAAGCTCAAATATAGCTACTAACCAGATTAACTACATTATGCTCAAATAGGCCTGATCATATGTAGAAAATAAGATAATTATGCTCATCTATTAGTACTTTGCTAATTCTTTACAATGGAGAAGAGTAATTGTAGTAACACTCAAAAAGCCTAACAAACCTAACTATATCCAACCTAGAGCATACCACCTCATTATACTCCTTAAGAAAGTAGTAGCTCACAAACTAACTTATCTTACAGACTGATATAACTTTATCTTGGGTTCCTAATTTGGAGGTAAAGCTAACTCCTTTACTTCAGATACTATTTTTACTTTTGTATATGATATTCACAACTTATAGAACTATAGTCTAGCCACTTCCACACTAATCTTTGATATTAAAGGTTATTTTAACATTGTTAACTATGAATATTTTTTCAATGAGATAAAAAAATGCTGTATTCCTCTCAAACTAGTAAAGTGAACAGTAAACTTTCTCTCTGACTGAAATATAGCAATATACCTTGATAATATTTAAGGAGAAATAAAAATAGTCAAAAATGATATTTTACAAGGATCTTCTATTTCTTTCATCCTTGTTTCTTTTTACTCAGTAGGTTTACTTGATATTTTTGAAATACTAACCAACTCTATCAAGATTCTAGAAAACCATACCTATAACCACATTACTTATGTCTTTATTCTTATGTGTATAGATGATCAAAAGCTAACTGTCTTCTTTTTTTTATTAAACACCAACAACTATATACTTACTAAGGTCTATCAATTAGTAAACTAATAGTTACACTCAGCTAAACTCTTCCCTGATAAGGATAAAAGAGAACTGATATATTATACTTAGAGAAAAAGAAACAAAATATCATCTTATATTAATCTTATCAACTGCAATGATACTACTTCTATAATATTAGTAGGCTTAACAATCTACTGGCTAGAAGTCCACTTTGATTGCAAAATTTTCTATAACTACCATATTACCAAAATGGCAGTGAAAATAGAAAATGCTATTATATATATCTCAATGCTAGCAAATACTGTCTGGGACCTATTATACTACCATCTCTACCTCTTCTACTATATATATATTCTCTCTATTATTACCTATGCTAATGCTGCCTGATGGATAAGCAAATAGAAATATATTCAAATACTGAATAAATTTCAAAATAGAGTACTCCATCTAATATGTATGTACAGTCTTTTACATTGTTCCTACTTATACATTAAAACTAGAAATATCTATTTTCTCTCTTAGTTTATATCTAGACTCTCTTACTAGACATACTGTTATTTGCTTTAACAAACTTAGTACTAATAATCCTATTTTCCAATGACTATCTAACAACTGGCACAATGGACAAAGTCTCTTAAATCTTCTTTCTCTTTCTAATAAACACAACTGTAGGTCCAAACTAATATAACTATGAAAAATAGCCATATTTACCTCTCTAGTCTTTATAAATCACCAATCTACTTTTATTAAAGACAAAGTAGTAGTTTGTTATAATAGATTTGTCAACCAAGCACAATACTACCCAGAAATACTTTTTACTTACTTTGATGGCTCCTAAATCTTCTTTTTCAACTGATTTTATCAAGTTGGATTAGCAATAGTAGGATACCACTAGAAAAGAGAAGTCTTCTACTGAAAACTTGGCCTTTGAGGCTTAGCTAAAGTTTATAATACAAAACTTGCAGGACTTGTAACTAGGCTATTAGAATCTATTTCTTTTGCAAATTAACATCCCAAAGTCTATCAAATTCAATTATATACTAACAATATTTTAGCAATATCTATAGTCTCTAATTCCAAACCCCAACAAGACTAGTTTATAGTATATATTTTTTACTAAAAGATTTTCAGATGACTTGACTTCTC
Source organism: Leucocoprinus gongylophorus (assembly GCA_022457215.2). Taxonomy (NCBI): domain Eukaryota; kingdom Fungi; phylum Basidiomycota; class Agaricomycetes; order Agaricales; family Agaricaceae; genus Leucocoprinus; species Leucocoprinus gongylophorus. The sequence goes on from JAJOHK020001926.1 coordinate 4,246, forward strand.
ACTATACTACTATCTCTTTATTTCTTAGTCTTCTAACTATACTAAAATCAGAGGAAATAAAAAAGCCAATATACTAGTAAAAGAAGCTGCAAAACTCCAGAGCTAATTTAATACTACAACCACTTTGGCAGGATGTTGAGCACATGAATACATGCTTACTAAATGGAAATAGATATAGAGAAATTAATCCTAAAATGAATAGTATGCTTTTGCAAACCATATCTTTCCATTTTAAAGCCTTGTATAACTAAAGAGAAATATTTGGCTGTTTTATTAAATATAGAACAGATTATAGCTACTTTGGAAACTACTACTAATCTACAGTTCTCTCAGAAAGTATATCCTGCTCTTGTGAAGAAGAAATACAAATATGTAAGCACATTATCAATACATACTCCTAATATGAAAACTACTGTCAAATCCTCTGTAATGTCTTAAGCTTTATATATATATCAGATATTCTTGGAACAAAATAAGGTATAGCTACTCTAGGCAAATTTCTTGAGAGATCAAATACATTTATTAAAAATAGAACAGGTTTACCTAAATAGAAGCCATCTACCATTGAAGACTCCCTAGTTGTTAAATATGATATAGAAGACCCTGAGAATGACTAAGAATAGCCTTGGAACCAATACAGTATATCAAGTTACAACCACCATCTCTTTACTATGTTTTTATACACTCTTTCATATTTTTCTTTTAGTTTATGTCTCTTATTTACTACTATTGGCCTATACTCATTCCTACAGCTAACATTACTAACCTGACCTGCTCTAATATTCTCCTCAACCAGACATCTCCATATCTTATCTCTGAACTATTATTTGATTTTATCTTATAAATATAGATACTACTCTGCTGAGAGAGTGTAATTACTTCAAACACTCACTATATCTTAGCACTAGTTTGCTTGTTACAGTATAGAAAATAGGAATAAACAACAATAACAACTAGACCTATATAACTCATGTCATGGGCTCTTTTTGCTAGGATATGTGTGATTTAAGGTTACATCTTCACAATATCACAGTATAATCATCTGGATTGTAAAGACTCAAGGTGTATCTAGATAGCTACTATAGAAGTTCTGATATAGTTGGAAGACTTCCTTGATAACTTTGCTTTGGTTCTCTCATGTGGATTTCTCAAATGGTTGTCCTTATTATTTAACAAGATATTATAGCCTGCTCTCATATTCTGTAATTTAAGATTTCTTCTACTTTCTATATAGAGCTCTTCTAGTTAAATATGATAACTGTTAGTAAGGTTTCCTGTTGCTGAGTAAAGATTGGTCTGTGATAAGACTTTAGCTTAAATTTATTGATGTTTGGGTATAGGTTCTTCTACATTTTGGGGATTTGGAGCTCATATGCTGAGGATCTAATTTTCTTGATTACTGGAAATGATCCTGCTTTCTTAAAGGCTAGCTTTTTAGCTAGGTGACCAAAACTGATATTTGAGCTATCCACTCATACTAGGTTCTCTTCTTTATACTTAATAGGCTCTCTTCTAGACTTGTCTATTCTTGGCTTCATTATCTCATTTGTTTTCTTCAGGACTTTCTCTATTTCTCTTTTTGCTTTCTTTATTTTCTGAATGAACTTATCTACCTCCTGAACTTTCTGTATTGATTTCTTGTCTTCTTCATAAATGTTTGAGTGTCTTCCAAGATCTACAAAAATAGTAATCTCAAGTGCTGCCTGCCCAGTCATCTTGTTGGTAACTGATATACAGTCAAAGATATTGTTCCATTTCTTAGTTAGCTCTTTTAGTCTGTTCATCAGTTTGGAAGATGGTAAGCTAAAGAAGGGTTTTGTTCAATTTCCAGCTAATTGTAAAGCTCTTTCATAAAGTTTAAAACAAATTAGGGGCCACAGTTACTTATAATCTTTTAGGAAATACCTATGTTCTTGAACACTTGTTTCTATAGACTTTTAGCCACTCATTTCAATGTTATATTCATCATTATGGGAATATATTGAGTCATCTTTGAGAATCTATTAATCACCACTATTATTCTATTATACTCTCTTGAGATTGGTAAGAGTTCTGCAAGATCTAGACTTACAATATTCTATAGTTGGTAAGAAATCTCATTTGAATATAGTGAGTTTTATCTTTTTTGTTGGTCAGGTTTAGTGATCTAATACTGTTCACAACCAAATACATATTTTTTGATGTTAAAGAGCATACAAAGCCACCAATAATTCCTTGTGATGAGTTCATGAGTTTCAGTATAGCTCAGATGTCCTGCTGGTTTGTGATTATAGTAGTTTCAGATTATTTGCTCTCAAAAAGTGGTAAAGTTTAGGATATATGCTTGTTCCTTCCAAAAGATTAATTTCTTCCACTCCTCATCTTTATTTTCTACCATTCTCTTTATTTCTTTCTCTATATAATCTTTCATATTTTCAAACTCTTTCTACCACTTATCTTCTTTATCTATTTTATATAGCTAAGTAGATCTTGTTTTGAAGATTATTTGTTCCTCATTGTCTATTCTTTTCTGGTTGAAGTCAGGCTATCTAGATAAAGTATTTGTCTTTCTTATAGTAGACTCTGGTTTGTGAATCAGATCAAAGTTGTAGTCTTGAATCTTTGGAAACTATTAGGCTTGTTGCTGGTTTAGCTTTTGAGGCTTTTTAAAATATTCAAGATTCTTGTGGTCTAACTATAGCTTGAACTTGGAGTCTGCTAGGTAATATTACCATTATTTGAGTTCTGTTATAATTGCTAATAGTTTCCAGTTATAGATCTCATAGTTTCTTTCAGTTTTATTTAAGGCTTGAGATATATAAGTAACTGGTCACCAGAAGTCATTACTTTTTTGCTGAGATAAGACTTCTCCAACTGCATATCCTAAAGTATTGACCTCTATTTAAAACTTATGGCTATTATCCAGAACTACTAGTACTAGAGCTGTTGTTAACAATTTCTTCAGTTTTCTAAATATTCCTTGTTCTTCTACTTCCCACCTCCATTTCTTCTTTTCAGTCATCTCTGTAAGTGGTTTGGCTGTATGAGCAAATCCTTTGATAAAACATTTATAAAAGTTACAAAATCCTAGAAATTGCCAGACTTCTTGTTTATTCTTAGGTTTTGGCCATTCTGATATTTCTTTTATCTTGGTTGGGTTAACTTCAACACTGCCTTTAGAAATTATGACATCTAGATAGTCAATTTTTGTCTAGTGAAATAAACATTTCTTTAATTGTAAGATCAATTTGTTTTTCTTTAAGATTATAAGTACTTGACCAACAATATTACAGTGCTCTTCTAGGGTTTTAGTAAAGATGAGAATATCATTCATATAAACTATGATCTTTTCAATATCTATGAGTTCTTGTAAAAGAGAGTCTATCATCAGCTGAAAGATTGCTAGAAAGTTACATAGTTCAAAATACATTACTAGTAGCTTGAATAGCCCCTTATTAGTTTGAAAAGCTGCTTTCCACTCATTCTCTTCTCTTATTCTCATGTTGTTGTATCTCCATTGAATATTAAGCCTGGTAAATTAAACTGACCATAATAAGCTATTCTTTTCTTTACAAAAAAGAATAGTACTATATATAGAGATTTTGAGTGTTAGATTTTTTCTGATTTCAAATGCTTTTCAAGGAATTTGTTGAGTTCTTGTTGTTTCTTAGTTATTAATAGGTAAACCTTATAGTCTTTTAGTGAGACTTCTGGAATAATTTCAATGGCATAATCCTATAGTCTTTACAGAGTAAGCTTATCAAATATTTTCTTCTCAAAGATAGTATCATAGTATTTCTAGTACTTTTTTGGCACTCAATCTTCAAAGCTTACTTCTTAGTTGTTATTTTTTCTTTCTACTATTTTCTCTCTTACATTTACTAGTAGTATTTATTCTTCTTGCTCTTCTATTTTTTTTATCTGGTTCTTTATCCTGAAATATTCTTCTACTATAAGAAGAACATCTTTTGAATGATAGTGTAGACTTGCTCTAGTTAATGACTGGATTGTGCTTCTGGAGTCAGTTATATTCTAGAAACAGGCTTGCCTTTCCTAGTTCTACCACTGTTAGATGAATTTGTTTCAAGTGATTTTCTATATTGAGTTTTACTTTTATAAATTCTATGATTATTTCAGCTTTATTCTAGGAACTATCTGTATTGTAACATAGAATGGGGTTCTTATATTTTTGTATGTTAATTTTCTTCTTTTCTATGAATGTTTAGTTTATATATGAATTTGTACATTCTGAGTTAATTAATGTTGTCAGAATGAACTCTTTCATAGTGTTAAGAGTTGCAAGCTAGACTTTAATATCTATTTGCCATTTTTTAATTTTCATTGTCTTTAGGGCTAAAATAACATCTGAGTCTGTCAGTTAGTTCAGTTTCTAAACTAGAGTTGTTGAGCAGTTGTTTTTTTGAGAAGGATGAGTTTAGGTTTTTAATATCTTCACTATCTTAGACTCATTTTCATCTCTAATTCTTCTTACTATCCACTCTGCTAAGTATTCTTTGCTTCATCCAAAGCTTCTGGTATCCAAATAAATCAAGCTTCTATTATCAACTAGTTTATTAATTTGTAGATTTGATTCTATGATTTTGATAGATAAGTAGGTGCTTTCTTCCTGTCAATTCCAAAATTCTCTATCTGTCTTTTTACAAATTCTCTTAGCTCCCCCTCTGTCATTTTTCCTACTGATTTCTTCATCTCAAGTTTTCTTTCAAAGTATTTTCTAGGCTTTCTTAATTTGAAACATTAAGCTATGATATATCCTTTTTCTTTGTGATTGAACTAAATATCTTGCTTTCTCATTGCAATTAAATTGGAGTTCTTGACTAGTGAGTTGCATTCTCTAGTCCTCTAGGTTGGCTTCTGATGGCTTGATAATCTGTTTTCCAAAAATACCTTTTGCTACTTGTTTTTCTCTCTCAAACTTGACTGCTTTGAGATATCACTCTTCTAAGATCTGGCCTTTATTCATTCCTCCTATTTCCACTAGTTTGCAAGCTAGACCAGTATTTAATCTATCTCTAAACATCCCTACTAGATTTCAAGTACAAAAGTCTAGCCAGTAGTTCTCAACTATTTAGCTATCTTGTTTTACTCTTTTTAAATTCTTGATAGCATTGGCTTGGGATTCTGTGATAGTGAGAAAATTTTCTATAAGAGTAATTATCTGATTTCAGTTTGAGAATAAAAGTTTGTTCATAAACTTTTTGATATCTTCTTCTTTAAGAGGCTTCTTATTCTCATTGGCTTCTCTCTTTCTAAGAATATAGAAAGATTCTGATAACAGTATCAGCTTACTTCTGAGCTTAGTCATTTTTTCCTCTCTTGATCTTCTCCAATGTGAATTCAATTCTTTTCTAATTATCACTAATTCTCTTGTTGTTGAAGTACAAAGTCATTCTCCTATTCCAATTGCTTACTTTAGTAGAGTTTCCTTTAAAATCCTTTAGGAGTTCTATTTTTAGCTGATTCCTTGGTTTTAGTTCATTATTTATAGTCTTGAATATTTTCTGTATACTTTCTATAATAGTTTTCTTCTGATCTTTGTTTAAGACTTCTTAGTAACTTCTAATAATCTGTCTATATAATAGTATGAAGATAATTGAGAGAAAGGTGATAATGACTTGAGTCAGTATTATTTTGGAGAGTTAGGAGTATTGGTATATATAGTGTTAGAAAGGTCAAGTTAATCTCAGTCTTATATTATAAAACTCCCATAAACCAGTAATTAGAAAAGTGAGATTTATTAATAGCTAGACTGAGACTAAGAGAGTACTCTTGTAATGCTATATTATTTACTAGACCTATATAACCCATGTTATGAGCCCCTTTGTTAGAATATTTATGAGTGTGAGTTGTAACATTCTACTTAGAAATCTATATTCTTGCTAAGAGATAAGTATGTAACTAATATAATGCATTTGAACTATCACATTTCTTATCTGATCTATAGCAGAACCACTAATTCTTTTATATTGATTCTTTAAAAGGTTGTTCTTGCCACTTAGCAAGATATTTTAATTCATATCCTCATCTTTTAGAGTTTAAGATTTTTTACACTTCTTAAATATGCTTTTTTGACTTGATGTAATGAGTATTACAAACTCAAGATCTTAGAGTTGATCAAGAGAAAGAATCTTATATTAGGGTTAACATAAGAAAACTCAATAGAGAACTCTGTATAGAATTGTCTACCTTATATACTAAAACTCCATAGTCCATGCCAACTACTTCTAGCCTACCCTAAACAACCATGTATTTGTCTTAAGGTTAACATATGTTAATTATGCTATATAATATCATCCTTCTAGAACCTTCTACACTTTTCCAGGTGACATGTGACAGTGTGACTGTGATGTTATGTTAACCCTAACTCTAAGCCCCCAAAAATAAAAAATAAAAGGGAAGGAAATAAAAAATAAGAAAAGAAAAAAAGTAGTTAGAGTTCACCATCTTAAACTCTGACAATAAGTGTTAATGAAGTCTCTCATTATTAGGGAAATATAGAGCTTTAGTTGGATTCATTAATGATTAGGTTTAGACTTTTTCACATCTTTAATATCTTAAGCTCATATATAGAATGTCAAAGTTTAAGATAGTAGACTCTAAAGATTTTATTTCTATTTCTTTTCTTTTATGTTTATTTTTGAGGGACTTAGAATTAGGATTAACATGATGTTATTGTCACACTGTTACATAAAAGAGTACAGAAGGTTCTGGAAGGGTGACATCATATAACATGTTTTATATATATTGACCTTAAGGCAAATACATAGCTGTTTAGGGTAGGCTAGAAGTAGTTAGCATAGACCATGGAGTTTTAGTATATAAAGGTAGACAATCTTGTA
>JAJOHK020001927.1:0-11077 GCA_022457215.2 Leucocoprinus gongylophorus
TACTTGATGCATTGGAAAGGCTATGGGGATGAACATGACCAATGGATAGCGGAATCAGGGTTGCTACATGCAAGACAGGCAATAGAAGACTATTGGATGAGGTATTTGAGTCAAAACCTATAAAGAGGGGGGATAAAATCCTATTTCGACAGCCAAAGTATTCACTCGAACTACTACAGCAAAGAACATGTCTTTCTAGAACAACAACAACTACACAACTGCTCCTGCCTCCCCCAATCTCTATATCTCAAGGAAATTAAACAACATGGACCAGGCACAAGTAATGAAGAGAGAGAGAGAAGACTAGACAAGACTATACCACAAGATGTTGAAAGAAATAGAGGCGATGATCAATGTGCAGAGAATGGTGAAGGATTTAAAGAAAATAGTGGAAGAAACCAATACAATGATCACAGAGATGGAGGGAACAATTCTGATGGCCAGTATCAACAATCGAATGGTCAACACTATGAACATCACACAAATATCAGAAGACCTTTGATACGTGGTATAAAGTGACATGGATGAACAAGCATTACAAATCCAGAAAATGCTGGCTGATGAACTAGATCAATATAAAGGGATAGGCAACAAATACGAGGAGAAAAATATTCAGGAGATACAAGAACTATATATGGATAAAGAGAAAGAGAAAGAAAAGGTAGAAGACAAAGAAATCATTCCAATAAAACTATATGAGGTTTCTACAGCAACAACATCTTCAACATCACAAACAAGCTTTATAACCAAAGAAGTCGAAAACCTTAGCAAATACATGAAATTCGTACAAACACCGACACAAACAAGAATCTTCTGACCACTATCCCATTACCAATTGCTCAAGTCCAGAGGAGAACAAGATTCTGTATTTTGATTTGTGGAGATGAAACATAACACTGACACCTCAAGGAATGGATACCAAATCAAAATGTTCCAAGGAGGACCACCACATAAATCCTATTTTATTACCATTGATAACATAGAACAGATCATTATAGGCCTTAGCAAAAAGATAGTGGCCACACATACCGTTGGAGAATTAGTGGTTATGGTCTGATTCATAGGGACATGAATGCTGAAATGGGGGTATTATTATGATTGATGTCTCCTGGAGAAAGCATGTACAAGAGTAAAGAGTATGATGATATGATTGGCTGCACTGCATGTAGTCTCAGTCAGCACCTTATACAGTAGGTGTTGTTACCTTACCTTATCCCTGTAGTCTCCTCATATTTTACTCCTCATGTCTGTCTTATTGTTTTACTATGGACTTGTATATATAGCATAGATACACTCCTGTATCCTTATGCTTTACCACTTATACATCTCCCTTACTCTTCCTCAAGCCTTTGTCTTAGTTGCAACCTGAGCTCAAGCTTAAGGTCATTACATATATTGTTTCTTTATCCCAATTTAATTCTGGATTGTGCTTGACCAACTAGTTATATTCAAAAAATATATCCATGATGTTTAAGTCTATTACTACTGCATTAATTTTTTTCATATGTCTATTGATCTTCAGTTCAAGTGGTGTAAATCTTGTTACTTCTTCATTCTTGGTTCTATATACATAGAAAACTATGAATAACCTATCTATTGGTTCCATTTTCATCCTTTCTTCTTTTATTGGTTGTTTATTGATTCTAGTATGAATACATTCTAAGTTGACTAGTACCTTGAGCTGTAATTTTTTTCTATTTTATATCTTTATATTTGTATACACATTGAGTTCCTCTTCTTTCTTTTCTCTCCTTTGTAGAATAATATATTGATTCTTTAAGGATTTACTATATATAGAGATTTGTCATACTATGTCTACTATGAACCTTCAAAAAAACCCTTTTCTTTATCATTATCTTCTTCATTTTTTGATTCCTTCTATATACTTCTGTTTGTTATAAGACAAGAGTGTGGACAGACTTTAGGGTTAGGATTAGGATAGATAAGATATAGTAGCAGTATTATTATTAGTCTACGATGAGAGAGAGAGAGAGATTATGTGACTGGGAAGTCACATGATATGATGTCATAGGCCTAAAGAAGTCTAGAGCAGTCTGGAAGGACTTAGAGTCTAAAGATAGGATGACATCAAGGAATATAGGTTCCTCATAGTATATGCATGGTCAACAGAGATTAAAGGGTATGACATCAGAGTACATGAACATGGCATGCTGGCATTGAGGAAGAAGTATAGAAGATGAGTAATGGACATGAGGACAGAGCATAGACATTAGGGTAGGACAATGTATAGTCATAGCATGGACCATGAATACTTATATAAATAGTCAGTAGAATACTATTGTGGTTCTCTGTTGAGTTCTCTTGTGAATACACAACTCGTGTTCCCACTAGATATCCTTCCTGTGAGATTTATTGCTTGTGCTGCTATTGGACACTAGTTTAGTGGTTGCCACAACACTATTCTTCATCTTCTGTCCTAACCTGCAATTCTTTATGGGATTCTACTTTATCATACTTATAGCATTTTCTGGTCTCTTTCTTTTTCTTTGATTTTATATAGTTCTTTTCTATATGTCCATATATATTGTAATTAAAGCATCTAGACTTTCTGTCTTTGTCATAGTTATCTTTGGACTTTTATTCATAAGTGCTTTTCTTCCTATATAGGTTATTTCTAATTCTGTTCTATAGTCTTATCTGCCTTTTGTGGATTTATATTTCTATATAACTGATATAATCACTACTTTCTACTCTTTGAGTGACTCTGGTACCACTATAGGCAGGTATTCCAATATTGTTTTGATAATATTGCTCCTAATATTCTTCTTCAATAAAAAAAATTATATATATATTATCTATCTTAATCTTTATGGCTAATACTTCAAACTCTATCATGAGATCTACAATATGCTTCTTTCTCCATTTGAACATCTCAATCTTCTTTAATCTTCTATTTGATATCTGCTACCTTACTCTTGTCACTAAATACTGTCTTGATTTCTTTAACAAAATTGTTCCAATTCTAAACATTATCTTCTTCTATTTGGTGAATTTTCTTTTACATATAAATTCTTACTACACCCTCTTCAAGTCAGGCTAGTACCATTGTAATTGTTGTGGCTTAAATTCTTAAGTAAAGACAAAAGACAACTTTTGTATTGAATAACACAAAAAAACTCAATAGAGTTCTAAGTACAAGTTAGTCTACCTTATATACTTCAGATTGTGGTCTGTATACACACTATAACTAACCTATTCTAAAGTTATGCTATATAATATTATTTGTTCTAAATCTTCTATGTCCTTCTTTATATCATATGATTATGTGACTTGTGACTATCTTATGAATTGTATGACTGTCATATGTAATATAACATTACATCCTTTATCTAAGTCCAAAATAAAGAACAGAAAAAAAAAACCGAAAATAAAATAAAAGGAAAAACAGAAAAGAAAAATAAAAGAGAAAGAAAATAAATAAAAACCAAGTTTATTGTTCACAACTCTAACAAACTTATATCTTTTTATTCACTGTTTTCTCAAGGATGCTTTTCTAATTCCTCATAGTCTATAGGTATATATAATAGTAGGTATAGTTCTATATTATTATGCTGCACCAATTGATCATTTCCTTGCTCTTTTCTTGAGTCTTTACCTAAATTATAATCTAAGCCAAGCTTAAGATTGTAACATTTGGTAAAGTGTTATTAGGCTTACCTTGTAAAAGGAGAGTGTATTATGGTTAGGCTACTGAAAACATTATAACAGTTAGGCTATTGAATAAATATTGAAACAGCATTTGTGGTGGAACTATAAACAAACAGTTAATCTATTAAAAGAACAGCAGCAAGATAATGTAGTAAAAACCACAGATAGACAAGATAGACAGACAATACCAAGAAACTACTGGAATTGAGATATTAGAAAAGATATTGGGATCATTAAGAGTTACTGAAGATTATGCTTCAGACAGAAACAAAACTACAAAACCAGCATCAGAAGAAATATTAATAGTATCAACTCCAGCAGTACATAATGAGACAACATAGGTATTATATACTAAGTCCACCTGTTCAGAAGATATATTCCTATAGTAATACTGCCCCATCAACATCTATGATACAAGTCTATCTTCCATAATAGCTATCCTTTTTGCAACATATCTTCTGCAATGGTGATGCAATAATTTGGATATATAGTTTTCCATGACAGGAATACTCCTATGTCAGACTTACAAAGTTTGGACCCAAGTTTCTTTTAAATTTCTTTTAGTTTCTGTCCTGAGAACTGGGGTTAGGGTTTAATATAATATAACAGTCATACTGTTCCATGTCACATAACACAGTCACAGTAATGATCACAAGTCAGGTGATAGCAATAGAAGGATGTAGAAGATTCTGAAAAGATGATATCATATAGCATGTTTAACACATGTTGGCCTTAAGGCAAGCACATGATCATTTAGAGTAGGCTAAATTAGTAGTAGAACACACTATGGTGTTTTATTATATAAGATAGACAATCCTGTATAGAGTTCTCCATTGAGTTCTCTTGTATTAAACTAATATAAGTTTTCTTCCCTTAACTAACTCTAAGGTCTTGAGATTGTAACATCCTATCTGACTCAATCTTCCATGACAGAGTCCTCCTTACTCCTATTAGTGTCTTACAATTGAAACCTCTGCTTAGAGCAATAGAGATTATACCACTAAAACTCTAAATATCTCTTATATTATCTACTTGTATATAAGACTAGTAATTACATTATAATTCACTAGTCTGATAATCAATAAAGATAAACACTTATTGAACTTGACCTCCAGTGTTCAATGGTGACACACCAATCAGCACTCACTCTCATCTCAGACTTTATCTATTTATGTAGAGTTGCAACTATATAGCAGACAAATAGTATAGCATATAAGCTGAAGCCAAGGTTATTCTACAAGTTCACATCACCAAGCATAGAGTTTACACACTCTGCACATCACTAGGCCAATCACACAGACTTTTGCCTTCTTGTATGAACTGCACCTGACAATAGATAGTTATGCTAAAGAGCATGGTCTCAGACCTAGAGTGATTTGATAGTAATTGAATAAAGTTTGAAGACTGGTAGAGAGAAATACAATTTTTTCTCAAGAGCAACAGAGTCATAGTAATAGATGACAAGATCACTATCAGAGTTATAGTGTTATGGGACACTTTGGACATGAACAATTTTTATTTTCTGACTTTATAGATATTTTGTTTTCTTTTTCTTTTTCTTTTCTTTCTTGGACAATGAAGAGGCACATGACATCAAAGTCACATGACTGATCACATGATGTGACATCATAGGCCTAGAAGGTGGTAGAAGAATCAGGAAGATGACATTAGGATATATAGAGTATATATGGTGGCCTTGAGGCAGATATAAGGATGAAGCATGGACAATAGGGTAGGCTTAATTATTAATAGCATGGACCAAGCATGTATTGTATAAATAGGACTCTAATTAAGCAGAGACTCCTTGTCAAGTTCTCTTGTGAATTCCCACATTATATCTTATTAAAGAGATTTACTCGTTAGTGAGATCATTAGACATTGTGTCTAGTAGTTGCCACAACATATAGATAATAAACTTAACTTTATATTACTTTCTTGCTCTTTTATATTTATATTTATCTTTCATTTATTTTATTTTGGATTTTATTTTTATTTTTATTATCTTGGACTTAGATAAAAGAGTGTGACATGATATTATATGTAACAGAAGTGTGACACCTATCACAATATAGTTACAAGTCATACAATCAGATGATATAGAGAAGGTTGTAGAAGATTTTAAAGCAAATAACATTATATAGTATAGCAACAACATGTTGGTCTTATAATATGTATATAGAATTTAGGGTAGGTTAGTTATAGTGTACATATAGACCATAGTATATAGTATATAAAGTAGATTAGTTTATACTTGGAACTTTATCAAGTTTTTTTGTGTTATTCAATACAAAAGTATACTTTTGTCTTATTCCTGAGATTTAAGTTATAACAAAGTTCATAAATAAGATAACCCTAATATATGTTCAAGTTGAGGTAACTATAAGATGAAAACCTGTAAATTATAAGGCATTGATCACAACATTATACTATGTAATAAGCTTTTTTAGAAAATTTAGTAAATAGATTACCAAGCTCTTTAAGAGCCTCCAACAATATTATCTATGCTAGGTAATACACTTTAAAAGCACTCTTCAAGTCAAACCTTATGACTGAAGATACAAACTAATACTTATCCTTTCTAGGCTGCTAGAACTCTCTAAAACTTGTCCAAAAGTAATAGAAGGTACTAATAATGCTTACTCAAGAAAATAGCAATTAAACTACTCATAAGTAGAAGAATTTAGATAGAAGTTCTAGACCTTTCTTTTTTCCCTCTACTTATAACTTATATATTAGTTTAAAAATACAGAGAATGGACATAGTATCACAAATAAGATACTCACTGGTTGTGATACTGGGGCTGAATAGTGTTTCAGAGGTTCAGTATAAGGGTATGATGACTGACAGATGATGAAAAGTATCAACAGGAATAATTGACGTTGTTAAGTCTGAGGTCTAGCCCTCAGACACAGAGGTATATATACAAAAGAGTGATGGTCCATGTGCAAGCTGTTGCCATCACATGATCAAAACTCGTATCTGATGGGAGCTGTCAGCTGTCATAGCAGCTGTCAGGCTAATTTTAGAAGGTAACTAATTATGTCACTATATTGATATGCTTGTATCTCTACCAATACTTGTTGCTTTGAGATGCATCATATATTGTTGGAAACGGATTGATGAGCACTTCCCAACGCAAGTTCAATCGTGTGAATTCGTTCAGCCATTCATGAGATATCAGCAGACAAAGCTTTTACAGCTACTGATAGTCTGATATCTCAGTCATTTGTTGTCACTTTTGTGCATTCCACATATATACAGATAGCTCTCATTTGGGGCTTTCCAGCGCAACTTAGTTTGTGAAAATTGGTCCACTGGTTGTGGAGATACAAGCTGAATAAAGTTTGTGACACATAGAAAATAAAGGCCAAAACTATAAGAAAGACTACTAAGATCTTGTAAGTATATAGTTCTTTTTCCATTTTCAATCTAATATCAACCTAATGATTTTTTTCTACTCATAAGAACTAATTCCATTCTACCTTAGTTATTTTTACCAGCTGCTTCCACTTATAAGTCTATTCTGGACTTCTCCAGCTTCAGATCTATTGTGTTCTTACCTTATTCTTGTTAGAATTGAAGATAGTAGACTTTTTTTTTTTCATTTCTATTTTTTATTTTTATTTTTTTCTTATATTTGGACTAAGGATTAGAGGTTAGCATAATATTACATATGTTAAGTCACATGTCACATGATCATGTATTACACAAAAAGACATAGAAAATTCTAAAACAATAATATCATACTATATGTCAACAATATAAGTCTTTAAAGCAGGCTAAAAACTCATGTAGTATGGACTATTAGTCTATTATATATAAGGTAGATACATTGTACTAGAAACTCCATCAAGTTCTCTCATATTAACCTAATACAAGATTTTCTTATCTCAACACTTTGAGGTTTTAATTATAACAATTCTATTGTTTGAATATTTGTAGCTATGCCAATTATGCTTACAAGTACCTATACTTTGTAGCTAGTATTTTGTAAGTATAGTAGTATCTTTTATCACTAAAGATCTTGTCTTCTTGAAATCTAGTTTAATTAACAGCTATTACACTGTTAACATTCGGTCTTCTTGCTAAAGCCTTTGAATAAGTTTTAAGTACTTAAAAACTTAGTAAGAGTATGTCTTTTTGTAAAAAAACATTTTCTGTCACAACAATAAATATATTAGAGTTGTGAACAATAGACTTGACTTTATTTTATTTTCTTATTTTTCTTTATTTTAGACTTAGGCAAAAAAGTATAATGTAATATCACACATAATAGTTATATATGTCACAGTCACAAATCACACAATTATGTGACAAAATATAAGAATATAAAAAGTTCCAGAATAGATAATATTATATAGTATAGCAATAATATATTGGTCTTATAGAAAATATATGAATAAATTAGTTGTAGTGTATATGTTGTGGCAACTACTTATCACAAAGACAAATGATCACACAAACAGTAAATCTCTTAGTTGGATATCAAGTGGGGAATTCACAAGAGAACTCGACAAGGAGTCTCTGCTTAATTAGAGCCCTATATATACTAAATACATCTGGTCTATGCTACAACCTCATATCTGCCTCATTTCCTACTCAAGGCTACCATGTTGTATACATGTGCCCTGACATCATCTTCTAGATCTTTCCACTATGTTCTAGGCTTATGACATCACATCATGTGACATGTCATGTGACTGTGATGTCACGTGCCTCTTCATCGTCACTAAAAGGAAAAATAAAAAGAAATTCAAAGAAAAGAAATATAAAACCAAGAAAAATAGATAAAAGAGAAAGAAAAATGTTAGTGTCAAAGCGTTCCATAACAGTGTGCATAGACTATGGTCTGTAGTATATAAGGTAAACCAACTTGTACTAGGAACTCTATTAAGTTCTCTTGTATTACTTAATATAAGAGTGTGCTTTTATCTTATCTTTAAGATCTAAGTTATAACAGGATAATGTTATACTTAGCTCACTTGTTGCATTGTTATATTTTGAATAAGAAAAATTCAAAAGAAAGTGATATAAGTGTAGTATAAATCCAAGTTGATTATCAGACTAAAGAATTCACATGGTGACTATTGTTTTTAAATATAGGGAGTTCTTTTTAATAATACTACTGCTATATATACTTTGAGTTGTTAGACACTATAGGGATTTTTATTTGGAACTCCATAAAATTGATGAATAATGAAGAGGCTTTGTTCTTGAGTTAAGTGAGATAGAGCACAATCTATGCTGAAAAGAGATGAATAGGTATGTATTATAACTTAAGTTCTTGAATTAAAGGCAAAAGATAACTTTTATATTGAGTAATACAAAAGAACTCAACAGAGTTCTAGATAGAAACTAGTCTACCTTATATACTACAGACTATGGTCTGTGTACACATTACAACTAACCTACCCTAAAGTATATATACTTTTATAAGGCCAATATATTGTTGTCATACTATATAACATCATCTGTTTTAGAACTCTCTATGACTTTCTCTGTGTCACATGATGATGTGACTGTGACTGTGACATGTGACATCATGCCACTTCTTTCACCTAAGTCCAAAATAAGGATAAAGTCTAGTCTATCATTCACAACTCTGACAGTATAGATGTTGGATAAAGTCAGATGGTATATGATATCTTTAGTCTGATAATTGAATATTGTTAAATATTAAACTCTAGTATTTTATAGCAATAAAATTTTTTATTAGAACTTATCTCTTGAACTCTATTCTTTCTTTTGAAGTTGTAATCTTATAGTAGGCAGACAGTGTAGCATATAAGCTAAAGCCAAGATTATTTTGCAAAGTCTATAACTCTATGCTTCTTGTACAAGTTTCCATACTTGGTATAAACACCATTTTAACTCTGTGGACTTTCACTCTCAAGTATAAACTATATTTGACAAGATAATAGAAAAAGTGCTAGTAGTTAATTCTTTGTATAAAATGTTCTCTTACTACTTCTGAAAAATGAAAGCATGTAAAGAATCTTGTTCTGTTGACAACTAAATTAGTTTAGAACTAGAAAGAACACAAGCTAAAAAATGCTTATTTTAAATAGTAATCTTCTTTAAAGTCTATAGGAGATAGAATGTTGGGTTTTATAATGAGGCTCTTAGTATAGAGAAGCTAATAGGCAAATAGAGTCTGGAAGATAATATAAAGAAAGATTTATAGATATAGAAACAGAGTTTGTAATACAAAACTATTAGAAATAAAGAGATTAATCTGGAAAATAGTGTTAGAGTGCATACTGCACATGTCTAGAATATGAGAAAGCAGATAAAATAGAAATGTCTAGCTTATTGAATATAATTGTAAATTGCTTAGGAATATCTAGAGTATATGAAATTGAGTCAGTATTAATACACAGATCATTGGATGGTTGTGGTTAAAAACTCTAAGTATAAGAAAGTAGAGTAATAGATTTTCTTATATCCTAATGTATATATAGTTATAGTATTATTTTTATTAGTGCACTTTATTATGTGACTGTAGTCATATGTATTGTTATATGTTCTGTGACAATATATTACACCATGTGACCAAGATCACATATTTTTCTATCATCCTAGAAAGAAAAAATAAAGAAAAAGATATATAAATTCAAGAAAAATAGAGAAAAATAAAATAAAATCAAAATAAAATATAATGGTTTTGAGTGGATCATGATGCTGCTAGTTGTCTATACTGCATACTACTGCTGTAGAGTTTCTTTCAAAAATTGTCTTATTAGTCTCTTATTAGACCTCAGGTTTCTCTATTGTATTGTAACAGACTAGAAAGAAATGTGAAGCTAAATTGATTTCAAGGCTAAGAAAAAGTACATTGTATATATTTTATATACAACTATACCTTGGAACTCTAGTATATAAGTTATCCAGAAAAGAGAGAGAACAAAAAAGAAAACAAAAAAGACTAACTATGAATAAGACTAGCTAAGAGAAATTAAAATACCTCATAAAGAAAATAAGAATGATTTGCTCACAGAGCAAGAGAGAGATATAATCAAAAAGATAGACTATGTTCATAGAGAGTTGTGCTCCATTGGCCATGTAGGTCAGTTATTGAATGAGTATTTAGTCTGTCTGATCTCTGATCATAGCTAGGCTGTGCGGCAATATGATCTAGTGCTTATTCTTAGTTGCTTAAGTATATCACTGTCTATAGCATGTACACAGTCAATGAACATGTACAAAAATTACTTTAGGGTAGCTTAGCTTATGTAACTGTTCTACACCATTGAGTATTTTTATTCAATTCACTTGCCCCAGCATGTGATATTATTAGTACATCTGTGAAACTCGGGTCCACGGAACACTATACAGTCCTTAGATTCACAAAACCAGGCCAAGGACTGTTTCCCTTGTGCCATGATCGAAAAACTCTGGGAGTACTTTG